>JAHPZR010004190.1:47500-70000 GCA_019787425.1 Platygyra sinensis
TGAAGCGTGACGTGGCACGCAACGTCACCTCGCAAACGATTGCGTTATGAAGGAGCAAAACAGTTCTCTGCACTTTGCAGGGCTAACAAGACAGAATTGTCTTTTTCTCCATAATTGCTAGATATCCAGTATTCTAACAGAGTGTAATCTTTATGACATGAGCTTCAGCTGTAAAAAGTGTTGTCCAATTTATTGTTTATCCATTTGTACATATTTTTGAACGTGTGACATTTGAATTTTTAAAAAGAGTTCTTATATATATATATGATATAACGGAACAAATTTGTTATTTTGTAGCCATTTTTCATACTGCGTAAATTTATAGATTTCATATATGCAACGTTTTGAAATAAATGAAATATCGTCTTGAATTTCCCCAATTGTACCCTTTCACGTGCTTTCAGCACCTATTTATTTCATATCTGACGTCGTAGACTAGCAGCGCAACAAAAGCTCATAAAACCGGTTTAAACCGTAAAGGCCGATTTACACGGTACGACAGGCCTACGACCGTGACATGAATTGTTTCTGGTAAGTCAAGCCTACAACTCCCTTACGATTGTCGTGTAGGTCCTAAGTCATGTCGTAGACCTGTCCTAAGCTTGTTGTATGCGACATAGTCGTACCGTGTAAATCGGCCTTAACAAATTCAAAACACAGTAAAGCGTTTAAAACGTTTTGATGGAAGCTAGTAGTCCCTCCCTGTTGATGATCCTGAGAGCAAGATCTCTAGCTCTTGGGGGTAGGGGTTGTGTTTTCACTCCCAAGACAGGTTTTCCTATACGAAGTGGAACAACGGAAATAAAAGCAGATACACTCCAGCAGTTGTTCAAAGTGTATCGGCCAAAAAATTGTGAAATAGCAGTTTGTTGGGCAACTTAAAAAGGCCACTCTAAAATTGGCAAAAAGAACAGCATTTCTAAGGAATCGATGCTATAGAAATTCACGCTTTTCCAGAATACCATTAAAATACAATTTTCACTATGCTCTCTTTGGCGTCCCTTGCTGAGAACACTGCAGCGCGATAAACGATTCAATTTTGTAGATCTGTTTGGCATAAAACTCGTTTTGATTCATTCCGTTTATTCGTTCCCATTTCCCTTGAAGTTTAATACCCTAGTTTTCTAAGGTTTTCTGTTTTTCTTTTCTCCGAAAAATAACTTCGAGAACCACGCATGGAAGCGTCGCTTGATGAACTAGCGTCACAGTTCGCTAAACATAAACAAAGCAATGTAAATGTTAGCTCATACTGATAAACAAAATATCCGTTGATGTGTGCCCAGTGACGCGGAAAAACCGCTACTCTACAATATCAATCTAAAGCAGCCGTTTGAAAAGTCCATAAACTTTGATCGAATTTTGCTTATCGAGTGCCAGAAAAAAAACCCTTAAATTTGTCTTAAATATTTCCGCTGCAATATTTTTGGCAACCTGTTGTTATCGGAACTGGCAATGCGTACAATGCATTCGTGACGTGTGCATTTGATACGCCCTGCGAGTCAAAAAGGTCAAGTCAGATTTTCTCTGTTTGTCTCTATGCGAACAACACGCTCCAAATTTGAATACGGCGTCTCGGTAAACAGTCATTTACTGCATTTATTCATCAAGGCTCAATCTCTTGAACGTTACAGGATAGCAAGGAGGCCATCCACCAATTTCCCCACTAAAGCAGTACATACAGCAAAATTTGGCCGTGACTATGGGTTGACAGTCTGGAAACTTTGTTCGCTCGCGAAGTTCCACGTTTTGACGACCGTTGGGCGACGCAGCGATCTTGCCGGGAAATACAGTTGGATGACAGTTGCATTTTATACTGGAAGATGAAAACCATCGTGGATTGGAAAGGGCTGTGTTTCGTTTTCTAGGTAAGTAAAATTGCGTCTAAAAAATTTTCCGTGGTTGTTTATCGCGGTGCTTATGAATATAGGAATTGCATGTATCGAAATTTAGTGTTTCATTCATGTTTCATTTAGTTCAGCATTTGAATTATCTGTTCTTTTAGCTGAAGTTTTATTTTTTATGATAGATTTAAGCGGATTTTAGAAACGCCTAGTCGAAAAAAGACTTCGATCCTTGATAATGCCAAGACTTTTCAAGAAAGCTATATCGGAGGCTATGGCGTGTTAATGTCAGAATTTTAAGAACATGACTTTCCAGAGCTTTTTATTGTCTTCTTGAGATATTTGCAGACGGTTACATTCAAAATTGAAGTTTCACACAAAACAAACAGATACCGCGGCAACGCGAGCGTAGAGACAGTCAACGAACGTTGCAGGACTGCGGTCATCAAGTAATTAATGACAAATTAAAATATTCAAAAATTAAAATTTCTTTTAAAAAATTTTTTGTCCTAGGCTGGCTTCGTTGTCCATTTATGAAATTAGCTATGAATAAAAAGTAAAACGGCAGCAAAGTAGTAGTGATTTCATGCGTTTTCATTTACTATCCAGAGAAGCTTATCGCCTCACGAAGTTCTTTCCATATTTCAGTTAGTCCAACCCCATATTTGAAATATCCACAAGAATTTGTTCTTCCGCTTTCGGCGCAACTGCAGTGGTCTGTTCGGCCCTGACAACGGTTTGAGGTCATTGTTGGCCAAAGAGCTAGAGACAGACATGCGTCTAGATTTCTCGACCGATTGGAGGTTCTCGCATCATCTTGTTCGTAATTGAAATGATTTTTGATGTTGGAAATACGTCGGATTTAATTTGAAATCTAAGTTATCCTTCCCAACAGTAAGCCAAATTATTTATGTTCCACCCACAAATCATTGGGTGTACATCTGCCATGTTGACCTTTACCGACCTATTTCAAGTCACTGAATTTAGCGGATGATCAGAAAATTAACTGATCAAAAAACGCCCGTGCTCTAAAAATATTTTGGAATTGCAACAATTGGGTTAGCCCAATTTATAGCCCTTTTATGGTCAAAATTAAGCAACCTGGGCTTCAACTTGGAATTGTGAAACGTTATAGAAAAACTCGCGTAAAAGTAAAGGTGTACATGAATCGACGTAAGCTGGCCATAAACAAAATTAAAAAGTTCCTGGCCGAACGTTGTGGAAAAGTAACGCTAATTAAGTGCAGATTCAATCACCTGCGCCTCGTTACAACGTTTGACCTCGCCAAGTTGCTTATTTTTTTTTGTTAATGTTTTTTTACAAAGATTACAGAAAATAAGCAGGTCATGTTATTTTAGAAAACAAACAGAATGTGTAAATGCTCCAATTTGATTCTTCGTTACAATTTGATTGGTGGTTACTTCATTATGAAATTTCGCGCCACGAGAAATCCAGAAAGGTTAGAGATTAGACACAGTACACGGATTTCTATACAGCTACCACATCAGAAAGGAATTTTTCGAACGAAACTTCGCGGCATAACAACTGTGCCACTTATGTCCGGGATTGAACGTAAGTATTGTTTAATTAGTACTTCATATTTGGCAGCGTTATTTGACATTTTCTTATTACTTCATATTTGACAGAATTGCGTGTGTTTCGATGACTTTTTACGATGAGGGCCGACTTTGTTCAATCCTGGACATATTTGAAAATCATCGCAGTTTTATAATTTGCCAGCAACGTTAAGGCATTTGCGAACATAAAGCCTAAAAAAGATTCAGGCTTGAACCGATGCAACGCTCTACAACCTGAGCTATCAAGCCACCTGGGAGCTAGTAACGTTGTGAGTCTCTTGTATTTCGATGGTATCGTAAAGTCGGCACATGCGAGGGGACTGGTTCCTGTAGCAACTCGCGCGGACAAGTCCCATCGTGTGATCTGGCCATTTATGCTTCAAAATCTAGTCGCAGGGACCGACATGACTTTGGTCCTTGCGACTAGTCTCACGAATTCAAACCAGTTTCGCTTGAACTGTTCGTGGAACAAGTCCCTGCGACCCCCTTCGCGTAAAATCTTCAGAACCAGTTGCAGGGACTAGGCCCAGGGACTAGGTCCCTTCGTGTGTGCCGGCCTTAAACTGAAGATGTGCAGGCGACTATATGAAGATCAAATCTTTGAGCTGCGAGATAAAATTAAGATTCTTATTCCTTTTTACAGATATTACGGGGAAAAGTTTGCGAAAGGAAATTGGCAACTATGTCTATAGCATTATGGATCATAGCGTACATTCTGATTGGTCTGTTGCTTCTCATAACACTCGTGTACGTCGGAGTTTTGTCGTACAGAACCTACGTCATCCGACGGGACAATCGGAAAATGGGTTATAACTACGGTTTTATCATCAGCACGCCTTCGGAGGTGGACGAGCCTGCTTGGGCTAAAGATACTCCACCGAGTCCTAAACGACTAGAGGCCTCGGTTAAACCGCCAACTGTTCCGCCCTACTCAGGTAAGACATTTTGAGTAGAGATCAACAGAAATCCAGTTAACAGTTAAAGTCCATGCACATATAACCATTATAAGAGCTCGTTTTGAAATGATAATGCGCTGCCGTTTCTCCTCCTCAGCCACCCCTCCGTAGTTATAGCGCGGTGCGCATGAAGTTATGGGCCTGATACACTCGGCCAGTCGATCCGCGTTTTGCCCTGTTTCACCAGTGAGACACAACGACTCTTGGGCCATCATACAAGACACAGCAATGTCTATATGACTGATCGATTGTTGTTTCTGACTTCCTTTTTCAGTTGGTGAGGTTCATGAAGTTCATGTCCAGCCTCTTCTAAACAGACGCTCACTCACGCTCGATTCATCAATACCGCCGAGTCCAACCACCCCACTCTCTCCCAGGTCCCCGAGTACTCCGGCGTTCTTTGATGATTTGGGTAGCTTGGATCCGAGTCTTTACACAACTATTGCTGAGGTGGGTCTAACAGAAATGGGCGTTGGAGTTTCAAAAGAATGTTTCCCAGACCTTGATTTATTACTAACTACTGTACTTGTGCAAAGGTTCCGTCAAAAGTTATCAACTGTAAAAGATTCCCGTTTAGCACTGTTATAGGAAAGCAGATGAAGTGATGTTGACCCATTTTGAACTTCTCCTCTCTTTTTGAACCCATTTTGCATATCTTGCCCAGTACTACTGAATCCCGGAGAAGCACTCCCATATACAAAGGTCAGAGATGCTTGATATCTCACTCAGTGGTGTAAATCAAGGATTCTGCCCTCATTTAGGATGTTCATGGCGAGGCGTTACAATTTTTAGCTGTCAAAATAACTTTTAGGATGCACTGGAAGAAATAATAATACTAATACAAAAACCGCCCTTATTTTCATGTTTACGCTCAATTTCTCCGGGGCTCGTGAGTCCGATTTACCAGCGCGGGCTCCTTTCCTATTCAGCGGCTGGTAATCAAGGCGATTCCGTTTAAAGCGGCATCTTTTCCACCTGGGAACGAGGTTGACATCTTTTAGGGATCAAGTGAAGCTTGGGCCACGCCTAGACTGGTCTCCTTTACGGGTTTAATTCAAATTTTCTGCCGAGCATCCTCGACGTTGTCATATGGAAGTGTTCCCTCAGGGGTACCGAATATTACCTCCAACTGAAGAGTTGTTCTGTTATCTCCATTGCACAGGAGGATGAAAATGCTCTCACTCCGTGTAGTCCTGATGGTGCTTCTGCTTCTCACAATCTTGGCCAGGCGCATTTTATTGTAAAGTTTGATCAGCACCGGTCCGTTCTCACGGTAAAGCTCGTCAAAGCGCTGAATTTGTCACCACTTGAAAAGGAATGGAGCAAACCTTGCAACCCTTACGTCATCGTTCAACTGCTTCCTGATTACCGACATCAGCTGCAGTCTACGGTGCACAAGAAAACTACAAACCCTCGCTTCGACGAGACTTTCGAATTTGAGGTAAGACACTGAAAAAAATGCACAGCCCTTTGCACGTGTTGCGTGCGTACATATCATCCGGGTGATTTTATCACGAAAACCCAAGCGCCATCGTAATCTGTGGCCAATAAATTTTCTTAGGAACTAAATCTTATAACTTACACTTTAGAAAATGCAAGAGGAAAAATAATGAAATAAATTAAGGATGTTATTAGTGCATGCCTTAAACTTCAAGCTGGTTCACAAACATGTTACTCCAATAGAGGAATATGTTAAAAAAGGGAATTAAAGTTCACGACGTTTTATTAAACAAGGCATAATAAACTAAACCGAGCTCTTTGTCCTTGCATAGCTAACTTACAAGGAGCTTCAGCTGCAGACCTTATGGCTAACGTTCCTGTCATTTGATTCATCGTCACGTCACGATGTGATTGGACAAGTGGTTCTACCGCTGACTGATTTGTCGCTATCTCACGACAATGTGTTTCGCACTGACATCAGACCGAGTCTGAAGGTATTCGTGGGTTTGCAGTTCGCCACGTTTGATGTATCAATATTCTAACATGACTCTATGGCTTTCAGGACAAACTTCTATATTTGGTGTTGTTCTCTTTGTATCCAAGTCTCTTTTGGGAATTGAGAGACAAAAGAATTTACAATTTTGACCCGAAAGCCTCAGAGTCATGTTAGAATATTGATATTTCAAACGTCCTATTACAAAAATAAGAATTAAACTCAATACGCAATTCCACAGTCTGAAGGTATGCACGGTTGATACTTAAGAAATAGAAAACATGTACCGTGTTTCTATCGAGTTATACAAACACGAGTGGAAGTTTGGGAGAACGAGAAATGCTGTGGGAACATGAGCTGCAGGCGAGTGTTTCCACAGCTTTTTCGAGTTCTCCCAAACTTTCACGAGTGTTTGTATAACTGGATAGAAACACGAAGTACATGTTTTCTATTTCTTTTGGAAAACACCGCGACGAGAAAAAGGAAAACAACTTGTTAACTTTGGATATAAAAATGTAAATTATCTTTGCTCGCGCCATCACTATGTCAACAGCGCGTGCTAGTTCTGTGTCTTCATCGAGTTATACAAACACGATTTTTAACCAATCAGCGCGTGTGCTTTCTTAGGACTGTTTTCTAATTCAAAAATATGGCGGAGATAGGAATTCTCAATTCCCTCTGGCACTCGCCTGCATTCATCATACGCATCCTGGGGCCCGTTTCTTGAAAGCCCCGGGAAACGTATCGGGCCCGTAAAGCCATTTTTAGTTCATCTGTATCTAAAAACGGAGAGGTGAATACGCCTGAAACTTGTTGTATGAAGAGAAACTCTATTCATATTAAGAGTATGCGATTAAAACAGCTTTGCAATCTTATCGTTCGAGATTTTGCTATGGCTTTACGGGCCTGAAAAGTTTCCGGGGCTTTCGAGAAACGGGTCCCTGGACTAAATATTTGTTTCGGTAAATATACAACTACCCTGTTTCCTTGCAGGTGCATGTCATAGAGGGAATTAGCCATCATACTCAGCACGGACTTCCCACGTAACAGTCGTCTTAAAACACTCCTCTTAGTTTGTCACGTAACGTAGCTCCCACTTAACTGAACGCGGTAAAGGAATAAATAGCGCGTTTGATAGAAGCATAAATCTTCCAGCAGCTAATACGATTTTGGTCTCGCCAGTCAGAAAACAGTTTTTGTCAGAACTCCCCCGGTTCCCTTGATCAAGAGCGCGGGTGAAGTCGGTCGAATATTTCCTGGTAATTTATGAATTGGTTTGCTTAATTTTTCTATTAGAAACAAGTTGCTTTAGGAGAATTGATGGTTTCCCTTGGTTACCTCAAGTCTGCAGAGAGACTAACAGTTGTTGTCATCAAGGCCCGCAATCTGCCAGCGGTTAATATTAAAGGATCAGGTTGGTGAAGTTGATTAAGATATGCATAATATTTTAGTCCTATTTTGTGAAAGACCAAATGTTTTAAAAACAAACCACGAAAGAGCCATTTTTAACATATTGATTAAAGCACATTTTCGAACAGTGTCTTTTTAATTTTTTTACGCGAGTGAAAATGCGACCACATATAAGCTGTGATGTTTTTTTCTGGCACATATCCGCAGCTATAAACAACATACGCAAACGCGGACAAATGTTAATAGGTGGCGCCTTTTGTTAGAAATTTTCCAAGAAAAAGCACAAATGATCAATATCTTACTGCGTCTATCTACGTTGCTTAAATTGATCGTTATCAGAAAACACAAGCTGTAAACAATTTCAAGTTAAAAGACATCAAGAATAACACGAGCTCAAATAGCAAACGGTTGACCCCTCAAAATAGCGCCTCAGGTTGGTAGGAGACTGTTTGGTGTCCATAAACTAATTCTCCACTCCAAATTTCAATTTTCCAAATGCATCAAATCTTCAACATTTTATATTTTCCTTAATTTAACCTATCCTTTGAGAAGAAAATAGACTTTTCCCAAAATGCCCAAAAGTCACCCAAAGATATACACAAAACCGCCAAACTATGGTTAATGAAATACGCAGAGAGATTTAGCGTTGCTTGAAAAGTGACCGAGATATATAGCAGAAAGGTCGTGTTAATTAAGCGACGTCAAAACAGCCTTCACGCGTACCCCCGCTTGCATATGCTTATTCGCTATTGAAAACCAGCCTTCAAATTTCATGCCTAGGTTGACCATTCAAAAGTTACATCCATCTAGATCTTGTTCTTCAATTAAATAGAACAGCATGATACTGCCGCTCAATAGCATTCATCCCGACAGTGAATTTTAAATCCATGCCTTTCCATTCAACATAGAAAAGGGTAAACGTAAGAATGTCGCTTTGATGTGCGCCTAGAGCCGGTGGATGCTAACGACTTGAATTTCCTGTTTTTACTTTATACTCATAGATCCGTATGTTAAAGTCTATCTACTCGTGGCAGGAAAACGCGTGAAAAAGAAGAAAACTTCCACCAGGAAGGGATCACTGAACCCTGTGTTTAACGAGGCTGTTTCTTTCGACATAGCAATGGAAGCCATGAACTCAGTGGACCTGCTTCTGTCAGTCATGCATGAAAACATGATTATCGGCTGCGTGCCGATTGGCGCGCACGCCACAGGCAAAGAACTTGGTCATTGGCGGGAAGTGCGCACTGCCAACAAACCAGTGGCACACTGGCACCTGCTGCAAGACCCAAAAAATTTTATTAAACAGAATTTAATCGAAAACTGCGGTAGCAAATTTCAACGTAGGTCTTTTTCACCTTCGTGGGAGATGGCCATGGAAGAAGAATGAATTTATTTGTGAGAAAATTTCACAGCTTGCCTTTTATTGCAATTGTAGTACAGTCGAACTTCTCCAATGCGGGCACCGAAGGGACAGAGCGAAGTGCGAAGTGTTACTGATTGAAAACAAATGATACTGTTATCGTATGAACAATGAGACAATTGATTACACTTTGATACGTAACGGCAAGAAGAAAATCGTCTTGAATAAGAACTGTCATCATTGGAGTGTCCGAGGTTAAGTTTGTATGAATCTTCTCTCTATTGCCGAGATTTCGTGTCTGTATTATAGACGGTCCGTATTATGGAGGTTATTTTTACAAAGAATGTATGGGCATTTTCCCGAGACCAAGTGAACTGTCCGTATTAGAGAGGTGTCCGTAAGCAGAGGTTCGACTGTACTAGTGACAGGGTCACAAGGTGCAAGTCTCAGGATCGAGGTGGAATGAAGAGAAGGCTTTTCATCTCTTTTCCCCATTCCTCCTCGTTCTATCCGGACGTCAAACTACATGGACATGTGATTATGTGGTGTATGATGTTCCCGAAAGTTCCTGTTTGAATTTACGTCATATGACCTTTGAAACGACGGACGAAATAAGATGTTTGTTTCAATTATGAATAATATTTTGTTAAGTTTGGAAGTTTCTAAAATAGTTCAGAAAAACGTTTTTTTATGAGCGAAATATGTTTAATTTTTCAGTTTTGTTTATCTTCTTTAAGTTATCGTTTACTTTTTTGAGATAAATATGAATAAACTATAGTTTTTAAAATAGATCTTGCGGTTATGACAATGTAACGTTTTTGATACATATCGTATGTTTCGCATATGGCTCTATTTTGAACATGAACTTTTACAAAATTTTCACTGCAAAGGAATGTTTCCAGTAATAAAATAACAAAGGCAAAAGAGACTGTGTTGAATATTGTAAAAATCAAGCGAAGGGAAACGACTGTCACTTGGATTTGTATGACAAAACCCGAATGTCTCTTAAACTGCTTTTGTTAGTTAGGCTCACGCATGTCCTTACGGGGGGGGTGCCGGAGAAAGTGTTTACTTTTCACCCCCTCCTGTTTGAGATTCGTCCCTATCGCACTGCCATGTTTGAAAGAATCTGAAGGAACGAAGTTAGTATCACCGATAGGATTCTAACCACGGATCCTAACTCGTAAAGTGGTTGACAAACGTGCACAGCATTATATGAATAACCTCGCTCTGTGCCTGGTCGGTCTGCCAGCAATAATTATGAGCTGATCAACAACTGTTTTCAAAGTAGAGCGTTCTGTTTAATTGTCGTTACTTCCTTCATTTCCAGTGTTTTCCCATCTCTTGCCAGGCGGAATAGCACAGCATGGCTGATTTTAAGACGGCGAATATCTTTCTCGTTGTCTTGGAGTTTGTTTCCCGTTACTTCTGTAATAATTGTTGTTTCTCCGCCCTTCCTCCCTTCTTACGTTTTGGTACTCCCTATGACGGTACCATGTGTACAGCGGGTTTGACAGGAAATAACCGAAGCCTAGTCCAGTGACAATAGATAAAAAGAGCCAAATGTTCCATGTGCCAACCACCAGCATCAACAGATAACCTGCTATGGAATTCAGAAGATAAGAGCCTGTCCGTAAAACGTGATCTTGTATTCTGAAATAGTAAGACAGTATATTGTTATAACGGAGAAGTATTACGATCAGTTTTCCCTTATTTCTATCTAAACCCAAGATGTTATCCAGTTGTCACTCAGCAAATTCGGTCACACAAGAAATAGTTTTAAAGCCATCAAGACGTTAAGCGAATTGCGTGAGACGCCTTCATTCTTGTTTCAGTGATTTAATTCGGTCTTTGACTTTTCGAAGCACGCTTGGGACAACCTGGCCTCCTGTGGGGACTTTTCTGTCGCATCATGCAATCTTTCCTGGTTAGTGGGGGTGACGCCACTAACGCAAGGCGTTGTTCTAATGGCGGTTCACGCTATGGTAAATCACTAAACAAAGGATAGCGTGGTTTGTTTTGTCAACACTCATCCGCTGGATAGCGATTTATCGGGTGGACTGCGTTATCCAGGCTTCGAACAACTGTGGCCTGATTGATAACCCTAAACCTAGCCCGAAAGTAACCCTAACCCTACCTTATCTGTCTTATTCTGAGCTAATCTGAAGATTCTAAGCTAACCCTAAAAGCGTTAAATCTCCACGCCACTCAATGATCATGATTTATTCTTTCCGCGGAGGACTGCGACGAGCCATAGAGCACCTGCGTTGGAGACTATATGATACCTGGTCAAAAGTTTCTCCAACTGTAAAAACAAAAATGTCTTAGCCACGGCAGGGCTGTTAAAGTGACATTGATGCAAACCTTTTGGTGGTGGAAGATTCCTGAATTGCAGATCTTTTGGCGGAGGGAAGGTCCATGTAACTGTGATAAGAAGACATGAATTCGAAAAGGACAGCAAGAGAAAATACCGCAATAAGAGAGCCACTCAAACCTACGAGGATAAAACGGAATAAGAATTAGAAATCCAGCTGCCTTCCCATGAAAAAAAGGACAAAATAAAAACTGGTCGGTATAAAGTAGTTTCTAAGTTGTTCCGAGGGGAGTCTGCACCCGGCACTAATCAGTGAACCGGGTTATCCGGGCTACACATCTCAGTCTCAACTCAGTCTTCGCTCGGTTATCGTAATAAAAACAATACTTTTCTCTAAACGTACCTTTAATTGATGTCACATTCCACTGCCGAAAAAGAACTTGCACCTCTTCAACAATGGATATTGTCATGGTCCAGTGCTATGAGAAAGAAATGATTACCGACACAATTATTGCATCCCTAGCCTACCACGTGGAGCTGTGCATTCTAAGCATTACCCTAGTTGTTGTTGATGGAACCTCCTCGCATACAGCCAGTGCGCCTAAAATCTGAATTGACCAAATCGTAAAAACTGTTATTCTTCGGCCAATTCAGCTTTAACAGAAATAATATACAAACTGCGGTTACAAACATGACAAAACAGCGCGTGTTGTAAAAACTTTGATTAATGACAGCGATTCGTATGCCTCAACATACATCCTCAGGAGTGACGGTTGGATAATACAACATAATATTTAAATGCTTACGAGAAAGACTGGAACCTATTTAAGACAATTGTGAAAAAAACTGATAATATAAAGACGTATTAAAGTCTGATTGACAATATATAAAAGGCCAGTAAAGTAAACGTTTTTCGCTGCCCACATTTTCGTTTGAAGAGAAGGTTTTAAATCCTTAATCGATAACGATTCTTTAATTCTACAATGAACATCAGAACGCCCGGTTGCTAAAATTTCAAAATGGTCCCATTTGATATTGTGTCATGTTGAGGTAATGTGATCCGCAATGGCTGATGCTTGACAACTCTTCGTGAGTGCTTTGAAATGTTCAGTTTTTCTGTCGTGTAAACGACGCTTAATTCGTTTCACCTATGTAAAAGTCATCACAGTCCCAGCAGCTAGCCTTGTAAACAACCTTAGACTTGAGAGAACGGTTAAGCCTGTCCTCGTAGGGGAATAAAGAGTTAATGCGGTGAGTGTTACGAAAGAATTTTTTTTAGGTTAATACAACAATAGAACTTGTAGATACAAGATTAAGCTGCTTTGTGATGATTCTACTCTGAAGACCCAGATAATGTAAAACAATGTAAACTCCGTTTGGGTACCGTAGTGATGGGATCTTTAGGTCTGTTTCGGTTTCTTGTCACAACATCGTTCATGTTGTAAGTAAACCGTCACTCTGAGGATGTATTGAGGCAAACGAAACGTCAGGACATTAATCAAAGTTTTTACACATGCGTGTTTTGTCACGTTTGTAACGCAGTTGATATTATGAATTGACCAATCAGCATTCAGCAGCCGGAAAACTGCACTGTCCTAACGTCAAATTTATGTTTACAAGAAAGCTATTGAGGTCAGGCAACTTTTCTTACTAGTGATGGCATTGAATATTCACGAAAAGGTTTGACATGTGTGCAGTTGACACAGAGTTGAGCAAACTGACATAACTGTACACAAATTACTCTACAGAGAGAGATTTTACTCGCATCGATTAACTGAGGTCTTCTTTATTTGTCCCTATTTGGATGCACTTCAAACATTGAAAGCGTTTTTTTTTCACTCACTGGAAAAAAAACGTAACAGCATGCACAAGCGAGTAAGGTGCATAAGACATGAAAAATATGTTCTGCTCATTTGAAAGGCCTTCCAAAATACAGAAGAATGGCGTTTTTCTTTTTGAAATATCTTTTTTCGTTTCAGAGATATTGACGTTTTCTATTATGCAAATTAGATCAGTGATGACGTCATATTGTTTGTAAATGAAATTGGTAAAATACTGAATAAATGATATCTCTAGAAATATTGAAGCAGTGTGTTCTTGAAACTTGGCACCCAATCTCGTTCCCAGAGTCTTCGTTCGCCTTGACCAGCGGTCGGAAAACGAGAGCTCTGTGAGCAACCATTTTGAAATAACAAAGGAAATAACCGAATTCTGCCCATCCGGTTGCGCAGTCTACATCTATGGCGCATGCCTGAAATGGTTGCTCCCAGAGCTCTCGATTCCTGCCGCAGGCCAGACGGATCGTGGGCTCTGGGGACGAGAATGGTGCATCACAACAGAAACAAAATGACACCCTTAATGCTGTTGCCATGACAACAGTTTGGCCACTGGTGCTGTCTTAATAAAAACTCAGTGCAGTGTATTTCTAAATGACGAAGCTTATCCTATCTATTATTTGCATTTTTCATTTGTACGTACAGGAGCTTAAAAATTTTAACTTAGTCCCACTTGCTCCTGCAGAATTTTCTCGTGAAATATTTGTAATGTAGTCAATTGTTCGCTTTGCACACTATGCGGATGAAAGTATAATTGCGTGGATGGAACTGTTCGATTTATATCCAAGAGTAGTTTTAATCATGTACTCCGTATAGTAATTAACATCTAAAAGCATTAATTAAGTTACGTTAGCGATGCATTTCAAAAGACCTCCGATTCACGCAACTGTCACTGAAATCGTAAAACGCTTAAATCTCGTATACTCTGAAAAAGGTTACGTAACACCGAGCAATGACTTCTTTATGGTTTCACTTTGAGAAGTATCACGAATCAAACACTGCGCATAAGTCTTGAACTTGTAAGCTGCGGTTCTTTGTCTTTCAGATTTAGTAAATATCCTAAGTAAACGAAACAAAGTTTGAAATAAATGTCAAATCGCTATAGCTAAACTGCTCTGGTTGTAATTCCCGACAACGATAAGAGATTACAGTTCGAGTTCCTGTTCTAAACATATGCAGGTTATCTTAATGTAGCTCTTTCAAAGCCCAATTTAAATTAGTTTCTCGTCGCTCAAGTTCCGTGAAAGGGATGCATTGTTATGCAGAGTGCTTGCACATCTTAGGTAGAAACGTAGTTAGCGACTCATTAGGAGATGAGATACAATGCAGAATCTTTCATCAGAGAACATTTGACGAAAAAAAAACTGAAAGGATACAAATTAAACACGAACACGCAAATATCAACGTTTAGTTTGCCTCTAAAGATATAAATCTTCTTTATGATCTGATATGATTTTGTGATCTCCTTCGTGATCATTTGTATCAACACTAACATTACTGAGTTATGTAATCGAATTAAAATTCGCTTACCTTTTAATTTTTCCGCAGTTCTAGTCCTCTTCAGACTCAAAGGTCGGGAAATGTGAGAGATTTTTTGGCGCTATGCTAGATCGATCGTTTACGGGTCACCCAGACTCAGTTGAGGGATTAGATCTGTCTGGGTTCAGTGATTTCTCTTTTGTTCTGTGGAATTTCCGACAGCTCAACATGTTTGTATTGGCGGGCAGGGCCCGCGTAGCAAACTTCAGTTGTGAAGGGAGGAGCTGGTGGGGAGAAAGGAGGGCTTGCATTCCAAAGAAGTCTCGAAGAGAAGAAGGGGTAAGGTAAAGATTATGGCGAGATATTCGCCATCAAATCTGCGCCTTCATACAATAAAATTTACTGTCAGCATACTAGTACGAACATGGTGACTTTGAAAAGCACTGACAATCCAAAAAACCTATCTAATTATTCGATAGAAACATCAAAATAACGCAGACAACGGTCTAGTTTTGTTACAAAAAATTGCTTGTCAACAAGGGCATCTCTCTCTGAATCAAAACTGACAAAAGAGTCAAAACGCGTTGCGCATGAACAATTAAATCAAAGCGTAGGGGGCATGCATGTAACGCACTCAGTGAGAAATATTTGGGATGCGAATACTAACGAGTAAGGAGTAAAAATAGTTAACTTGGAATTCTTTGTATCCTTTAAGAGAAGACAACAAGAAAACTGAGAAAAATATAACAGCTATTTAAGATTCTTTTATGTTCCCTGTGGCCAAAGCCGTGTTATTCTCGCTTTGGCAGCCATGCAGTAATTCGTCCATATATGTACTTGAGTCATTGTTCTCTAATAATCTACTCTTGAGGATCAGCTGTACGGCTTTTTTATTCAAAAATTTGTTATTTCATAATTTGTTTGTTTTTGTGCTGTACAAATTTGAGGAGGGGATGGGCCCTGATCCTTGTAGCGCTGTTCTACAGTCCAAGCTGGCGGACGCGTCGCAGATTTCAGACTTTCTTCTCCTTTGACTAAAGGTTTTGTCGCGGAAAATCGAGTGCAGAGTAACCTTGAATATCATCAAGTATGGTTTTCGCAGGCGTTGGAAAATGAAGCAAAGAAACGGTAGAAGAAACGCTGACAAATAAACAGGCTTGTGATCCGGGGGGGGGGTGGTTCTCGATATATCCCTGGGTGGGGAGGTGCGACCTAGCCCCTCATACCCAGCTGACCCTGTTTAAGACAAATATCGCTGATTTTCTTACCCTGTTTAAGACAGAATTGCGATTTTTGATACCCTGTTTAAAACATAGACTAAAAGTTGCGGTTACAAATTGTGTGTTTTTTTTGTTGTGTAATCAATATGTAAGGATAAAAATGAGCGACAAAAGTTTAACACAACGTTTCGATGACTCCATGTCATCATTTTCAAGTGAAAAGAGAATAAAAAATTTTTTCAACTTAATATAGCGTGCGAGGCGATAGAACATAAAAATATGCATGTAAAAAGTGACAAATTTATATATCAATATGGAAATTTAATGTGCCTGGTATCAATGCCAAAGTCAACGGAAGTCAATATTAATTTGCTAGAGCCTATAAAAATTTTTCTGTTTACCGTCCAAGAAAAGATAAATCGATACCCTGATTAAGACAAAAAATGACAAATTCGATACCTTTCAGCTCTCCTTTAAGACAAAAATCTCGCAAAACATACCAGTTCTCTCACCTATTTTTCCCAAGACAGATTTCCCATTACTAGTGACAACAGGAGTAACCTTTTGGACAAGCTCGGTGGATAACTTTCTCTTTGATGCAAGAAAGTCCATGGATTCTCAAGGTTAGTCAATCTCAATTAATCTTCACTTTCTTAGATTTTGCTGCATGCTGAATGCGAGGGACCTGGCGCTACAAGGTGCCAAAATGCGTGTCGCCCGCCCGCGGTTACTCGCGTGTGTATTCCTTTGGCAGAATTTCATGCCGTGCTCAATTTTCCGTGACAAAACCTTCAGTCAAAAGAGAAAATAATCGGAAATCTGCAACGCGCCCGCCATCTTGGAAGTTGCAGGTAAGCTAAATTTTTAATTTTTTGAGGACATATGTTCCCGTAGATTTTATAGGGGGACAGTAGGGTAAGTGTTTTGTCGCAACCCGTACCCACCCCTGTGGCTTTGGAACCATTCGCCCATTACCACCCTAACTACGCCAACCCGTCATACCCACCCCTACCTTTGTGCACTAGACTCGATCTCGCCTTTGCCTCCGGTTGGCACGAGCGAGCCGCAACCAGCCTACTTTGCAAGCTAGTTTTAGTTCTTTTGACTGGGTGTAGTGAGGGACATGCCCAGAGCCATGAAAGCCATTGTAATCAACGAAATTGGGAGTTCGTCTCAAATGAAATACGAAGAAGTACCGATTCCTGAACCAGGACAGAGTGAGGTAAATTGTTTTGTTTACAGTTCAACAATAAGCTTAATAGATAAAAGTGTTGTTTTTTGTCACTGACTTGTATATTTTAAATAATTAAGCTTAGTCACTCGTGTGTACACAGAATATCCGTGCATTCACTTTTAAGTCATCAATAGTAGGGTCGTAGGAGGGGAAGATCACAAAGCGTTGGGAATGGGTTCAAATAGTTAAGCTTTGCTTAGCATGAGGTCGAGATCTGGGGCTCGAGATCTCGATACTCCCTAAAGTGGAATGATAACCTGAACTTAATATGGCTTCAGATGACTCGTAGGTAAAGAAAGGCGAGGTAAAAGAACATCAATTTAAAGTCTAGTTTTGCAAAAAATAATAGCCTCTTTACATAACTGAACAAAAATAGTTCCTACTACCCCGGGGGATATATCCCTGGGTGGGGAGGTGAAGCCCGGCCCCTCATACCCTGACCCTGTTTAAGACAAATATAACTGATTTTCCTACCCTGTTTAAGACAGAGTTGCGATTTTTGATACCCTGTTTAAGACACAGATTAAAAGTTGCGGTTACAAATTGTGTGGCTTTCTTGTTGTGTAATCAATGGAAATTTAATGTGCCTGGTATCAATGCCAAACTCATCGGAAGTCAATATTGATTTACAGGAGCTTGTAAAAATTTTGCTGTTTATCGTCCAAGAAAAGATATCCCATTTAAGACAAAAAATGATAAATCCATATCCTGATTAAGACAAAAAAAATAAATTTGTTACCCTGGCTGGCCGCACGTCCCTGTCAAGCCCTTATTAGACATTACCCCCCCTCCCCTCTTCCCCGGGCCCTCTACACAGCCCAAGCAAGCTAGCATGGTAGTTTGTTATATGGGACTTGTCAGCTTTTGAAAACAAAAAATCTACATAGCATATGACCATTTCCATAGCAAAACCTCAACCAATGAAGAACCAATCAGAATGCTTGGATTTAAGGTGGCTGAAAACAGTTTCCAGTAATTTCCAAGACTCACAGTTTGATGGGTCATTACAACCACTCTATACCGGTTGATGCCAAAGTCATGGTATCAACAAACTACCCAATCATCGGGGAACAAGTTGCTGTTATTTTTGTGGCACAATAGGTTACCATAGCAACAATATGACCTGCTAAAAACACCCTTAATTTTAGCTTTAAGCGCTTATAACTCAAAAACGAGCTCGGTGACCCCCATTTTTTATTATTGAATTGTAATCAACATGATAAGATGCAACTTTTTGCAAAGTTAAAAAAAATTCTACGAAGGGGCTTCAGAGCCACCTTAAATTTTCGAAAATTTAAGGTGGCTCTGAACCCCCTTCGTAGAATTTTTTTAAACTCTGCAAAAAGTTGCATCTTATCATGCTGATTACAATTCGATAATAAAAAATGGGGGTCACCGAGCTCGTTTTTGAGTTATAAGCGCTTAAAGCTAAAATTAAGGGTGTTTTTAGCAGGTTATAGTGTTGCTATGGTAACCTATTGTGTCACGAAAATAATACCAACGTGTTCACCAATGATTGGGCAGTTTTTTGATACCATGATTGTAGCATCAACTGATAAAGAGAGGTAATAATGGCCCAGCAAAATCTACATCTTGAAAAGTGCTGGAAACTGTACACCCCACATACCTTTATACTATACCTTTAGAGGTGTCTAATGTCTAAGTGATGGAGCATGTCTGATTTAAACTGCAGGTACCTAAACCCCAGTACCAAATTTAAGCTCATAGATCAGGCCCCAGTTGTTCAAAGGCTGGATAACGCTATCCACCTGATAAATCACTATCCAGCGGATAAGTGTTAACAAAACAAACCACGCTATCCACTGGATAGTGATTTATCTGGTGGATAGCGTTATCCACTTTTCGAACAACCGGGGCCTGGCTATCAAACTATACGAAGAATTTTAAAATAAAAGGATTTGTCCAATTTTGTGTGACCTCTAAATGCGAGCGTCTGAGTACTATACTGGGATAGGGTAGGGGTTTCTTAGTGCCTAGTCTTGAAGGGTCATATGTTCTAAAGGAATCTGAAGTGTGTGCCAATTTGATGCCCTATATTGACCCGTGATCTACCGGATCAACACTCGATCATTGTCTCCTTTGATACTTGATTGACAGCTGTCTCACTTGACAGCTGGTTGACAGTTGACTATTTTTCACAGACACACCACTTAGTGCTGATCAATACAGGTATATGAAACAATCAACATTTTACCCACTCTCAACCAACTGTTGATTGAGTGTCGATCAAGTGTCAATCAACATATTGATCAAGGGTCAATGAAGTGTAAACCAAGTATCAGTCGAGATGTTGTCAATCGCGATGCTGATGGAGTGTCAATCGATTGGGTACTGAGCAAGGGTCTATCAAGAGTATCAATCGACACACAACCGAGGATGACTGTAGCACACCTGATCCATATGGAGTGAGGTTGCAAAAGCTGAAGCTTATCATGGTCTAGTACAGTGTAAGGGTTTCAGTGTCCCAGTGGAACATCTCCACCCAATGATTTACAGATTACCACCCTCCAAGCATTGGTCAGTTGAGGGAGGTTACTTACTGGAGTAGAACAATAACTATTTAAGACTGCTTCAGAACTTTTTTTAGTAGAAATAGTGAAATGAAGTACAATGGTACGAACAAATCTGCGAGATGACATAAGTAAAGGATTGCATGTACACAATGAACAGGAAGTTCTCCTAGTCAATATCACCATTCAGCTGATATTTTAAGTCAACATATCAGGTTAGAAAGCAGACTTTACTTAAGGTTTATCTAGATCAAGTTCAAATTCAATGATACAAACAGCAACAAACAACAAACAACACCGTGTTCACAAAAACAACAAACAAAACACAACACCATAATCACTTGGATCCTGGTGCATTAAAGGAACCAATGTATCCACTCTGGGCAAGCATTCATTGGTTCCTTTGATGCACCATAATCTGAATCGTTTAGATCATTCAGATTTCAATCTTGATTCTCCAAGGGAACTGCACCCTAAAATAATGCAATTGTGGGTGTCGCATTTTTTTATTGCTGATTTGGATTGTATAATATTTAGAGAACCTTTTCTCTTGTTTCTTGTTCTATTTTTGCCATTTATAACACATCAATGCATATTATAAGCAAGGAAGCCAAGAGAGGCCAATAAGGCTTATATGTAACAGTAAAGGACTGCCCTAAATAACAAGAGAATAAAAACATACCAGTGCTCACCTGGATAAACTCAATTTTAGCGTAAAAGGCAAATTAAACTTTTGTATGCAGAAATCACTGGTAATGAAGTGACTTTCTTGAAAATTGTCCAATTTCAGTACAATATGAAATGTATCAAGAAGGTTGCACAATAATTTTAAAATACTCAGAAAAATGCTCGCAATTTGAAGGATGACAGGTCTTAAAGTTGTCAGCCTTCTCTTCCCCCCCCCCCCCCCCTATTCCCCCCCCCCCCTGCCTATTTGAACAGCTCTAAATTTTACAATATACTTAGCTGGCTTTCAGGGATGTATTGTCTTTCCCTAAACATCACAACGCATTCAAGTCCTTGGTATATTTTAAGCCAAGAAACAATCTGTGACTGTGAAGTGACTCTTTGTTTTTGCTCTCTCTTAATTGTATTGGTTTATTCAGGCTTTAGTGAAGAATCATGTCAGTGGCATTAACTATCTTGATGTGTATTTTCGTGGAGGTATTTTCCCTTTACCCAGTCTGCCAGCAACCCTTGGAGTGGAGGGTGCAGGGGTGGTGGAAAAACTTGGGCCTGGTGTTGACGGTCTGGCAGTTGGAGATCATGCGGCATACTTTCATGTTGGTTCAGGTGAGTTACGATTTTATTTGTAATTGTAAGATATTTCAAACATTACCCTCCCTGTTTTCTTAAATTTCTTTGAGGTCATCTTAATTCAGTCTTCAATCATTCGATCTTTGTTTTTACTTTTTTACATAGCCTGCGTAGCAGTCGCTTCCTCTCCTTTTCCAGGCAGAAAGATCGAAAAAGTGAGCGAGCAATTGGTTATTAAGCGAAAGAGCGTGCCTGGGGTAAGTAAAAAACTGGGGGGAACTCAGGAAGAGGTGAGCGTTTGCTTGCAGTTTCATTTCCTGCTCGTGTTTTTTTTGGAAACTCCTGCTACAGGCTACAATTTACATTTTTACAGTTAGACTGGCCAGCAGACAGCTTAAGCTAGTGCGAGTCTGAGTTGGCCAGTCTACCAAGATTTAATTACAAACATTATTATTGATAAATAGATTACAATAGAAAATAAGGAAAAAGTAAATAAAATAGAAAGGTAGGAAAAAGAAGAAAAGACTAGGTGAGGGTTATCAGCTTTATTAGATAATATGTCTATATCTATGATATTTTACTTTAAAAATAATATTCATGCTCGATAAATGACATGTTAAGTTGAAAAAACTGCCAACTTTGAAATTATTGGCATCTACTGACAAAAATAATTTAGTAATGAATTCCTCTGGTGGTAGTTAATTTCACTGTGTTGCCTTCTTTATTTCAATGACAGGTAGCTATGCTGAATACAGTGTTGTTCCCATAGCTAAGCTTGTTAAAATTCCATCAGATATCACTTTTGAACAAGCAGCAACATCTATGATCCAGGGAATGACAGCCCATTACTTGGTCCATTCAGTATACCCAGTGGGACCTGGAACCAAGGTTTTGGTACAAGCAGCTGCTGGGGGGACTGGGTCCCTCATATGTCAAGTAGCGAAAAATGCAGGTAGAAGAGCAGATTACTGTTGGAAAAAGGAGTGTAAAGGGAATAACGTTTACATTCTAACTCTCCGGGATTAAATCAGGAGCTCTTTACTGTGTTTTGTGGAACCAATGGTTCATATTTTTGGCAAGTTTTGGCAAGTTTGGTTCAGCCAGAATATTCGTGGTCAAATGAATCATTAAGTTCATTTGGCCAAATTATATATTCACCGTATTGAAATTAGAAAACTGGACTAACCCATTTGTTTTCCCTTGAATACCTTGTATGTACCTTGCTTTGCAAGCATTTAAGGTCCAAAATGCACACCTGTATGGCTCAAGCTGCCGCAGCTTTGTATGCCCCCAGCATCCTCCTTGCATGACTGTATCAAAATAATTATAAGCTGTCCAGCAAAATTTGCAGCAGACATATGTACGCTTTGCAGACCTAAGGAACGCGGACAAACAGATTCCCAAATATTTACGCTACTTTTTGATTGGATCACGAGAGATTCGGAAAAGATTCGGCTCGTGCTACGAAAAATTGCCAAGAACTGCACTTACAAAGTGAAGCAATATCGCTAAGGCCCGGTTCACACGTCGTGTTCGTCGTGCCGATCTAAATT
>JAHPZR010004190.1:75000-125648 GCA_019787425.1 Platygyra sinensis
CTACCGGTATTCTACATTTAAAAATTTAACTTAGCATTGTATAAATTATCGTACCTCTCCAATAATGATAATGATAAATATTAACTACTACTAATAATAACAACAACCGCGACGACAGTAGTAATAATAATAATAACAATAATAATAATAATAATAATAATAATAATAATAATAATAATAATAGTAATAATAATAATAATAATGTTTGTAACCGCAGTTTGTACAGTATTTCTGATAATGACGGGGTGATGATGATAATGATGATAACAAACAAGCTTTATTAAAATCTCCGCAGAAAAATTTAGTTACAAATCTTCAGGCATTCCACTATCATTGACTAAAATTCTGATGACGATGACGACGACGATGATGATCGATCATGATAAAATTGGTTTCAATATGTGTCAACCTAAAATTCTAGCATAGGAGAATCACCCCTGCTTATAGTGAACACCTAAAACAAAAAAAAAAGTGTTAATGGCTTGTATTTATGTCGTTATTTGGAGGTAGGCCTTGGATCCTGTAATTTAATTTTATTTGTCTTTATTTTTTGAGTATTTTTGTTGGCTCGACTTCCAACCGTTTTGTGAGTACACTGCATCAACGTCCGGAAATCGGGCTCATCCTCGGGTTAAGAACCTTTAACACTCACCAATGACCTAAAACAAACAAAACAAATAAGAAGTCAACATAATAGACCCTAATTCTAACAATAGCTACAAAACAAAGAAAAACTTCAGAGGTTTTTACACCGAGGTGAACCCAGAAATTGAGCATGGCGAAAACCAAAAACCAGCAAAACGGGAAACCGAAGGGAATAAATGAAAATGAAAAACAGTCTAAAAAAAGGATAAGGAAAGAGGAAAAAGTTAGGGAACAGGGGGCAGCAGTGATTACTAAAATCGAAAAAGTTAACAAACAGGACAAATCGAAATGTCGATTTCTAACTAAAGAAAAAGAAAAAGAAAGGAAATGACCAAAAGCGTAAAACCCAATGCAGTCATTTCAGTATCCGGGGGCTGCGCCATCATTAAACTTTTCTAAACAGGTCTAGATTACTCGAAGACATGAAACTTTTAGACGGCATTTTGATGCATTCTGGTTAAGTTATTTTAATTTATTAAGGCGGGGGTATACAAGTGAAGGCTGTTTTGACGTCGCTTAACACGGCCTTTCTGCCAATATCCCGGTCACGTTTCAAGCAACGCTAAATATATCCCTATGCTTATAACCGTAACGGCCGTTTGACGGTTTTGTGTAAATTTTAGGTGATTTTTGGACATTTTGGGAAAGAGATATTTTTTCTTAAAGAATAGGTTAATTGACGAAAGATGAAATAGTGAAGATTTGATGGATATTTGAAGTGAAGAATTAGTAGACAGATACCAAACAGTCCCCTACCAACCTGGGGCTCTTAGTTAGGGTGGTGAACTGTCTGGTAGTGTTTACAACCCATTTTAATCCTAACAATTCCCTTTCAATAATACTTCAAATTTCACTCCTATTCACGTGGTCTACCTAAATTTAACTTGTGGTGAAATTTTAAAAGTTAAAAGGGAGATCAAAAGTAAAAAAAAAAATTGGAACACCACCAGATAGTCGATTGTCCCTGAAGGGAACGGTAGGCGGTTGGCGGACAACTGTTTGGTGTAGGGCTCATGACCAATTTTCGACTTCAAATTCTAATTTCCTATTTTCATCAATTTACTAATCCTTCGTGTAAAGCTAATTATCCACAAATATACCCAAAAATGACCGAAAGTTTACAAAACAGCCCAAAACGTAGATATGTGGGATGAGCAGAGAGATTTTTGACTGCTTGAAACGTGAAAGAGATATCGTCGTTCTTAAAAATCATAATACCCACGTACCGCCTACGGCCTTCATGTTCACTCCTATCGGGGTTTTTGAATTTTGCGTGACGAGTAATATAAAAAGTTAATGAATAACTTGTGTCGAATGCGACATCGTAATCAAATCAAATCGCATCAGCGCCGCATGCAAACAGCGCTTTGAGCCAGATCAGAACTAGACAGTGTTAGGAACTTCATTTCAGCGTGGAGGATGTTCTTTATTTCGCTGCTCGTCTCTGCAAGTAAGTATATTCTTCTAATCATGAATTGTACTGCAGGCGTTTGAAACATGAAGTACATCCCAATTTGTAATCGTACTTGCATTGGCTGCCAATGTTGCTGATTTTCATGCTTGTTTGTATGGGTTTCCTCTGAATGAAATATTGTTGTTGGGGTATTGAATTTCGGAGCAAAAGAATTTAAAAGAAGGACAGTTGTCTTTCCATCTTAATACATCGCTATAATCCCGATACCAGACAGATTAACTAGATGCAAAAGACGACTGATTATCATATGAGTCGTTTTAACCGATTTAACCGGTCATTTCAATAGGGAAAGATTTTCATTGATTAGCGAAACTTCTCAAAGAAGCTCTGAAACCATGTACGTCTGCCTGACTAGGGTAAAATGTTTGCAGTATTGCTTTAAAGTTTAGATTACCTTGGGATGAGAAAACAAGCCGCAGACAACATTAACATGAAAATGAAACAATTTTTGCCAGTTCTGTGGAATTTAATCCAGACTGGCAGACATGCACTTCAATTCATGATATATATTTCATAAATTTTCGACTGGATGATCTGCCCGAAGTGGGGTATATCGACAGCAATCATTCTGATACCATGTGAAAAGCTCTGATTTGTTTAGAAACAGTGACCCTAGCGACCACAAAGTAAAGATTACTCGGTGACGAATTGGTAACGGTGGAAACGACATACACTGTGGATAATATTTATTTAACCTGCGATCAGGCGGTTTTTTCTTTATTGGTGACGGAAAAAAAAGAAAATAAGTGCCTGATCGCAGGTTTATATAACTTTCGTTGCGCATTCTAATAGATTGCGAGTTAGTTTCAACAAGAGTCTCTCTATATTGAAAACTTCTTCATTCCATTTAAAATGGGCCGTGTGTGCGCCGTGTTCATATACTGTACTTCTTAGCTGAATAACTACCCCCGAAGGTTGCAAAGATCCAAAAGTGGCGATACAAAAACAAACAAAAATCAAATCCTCAAGTGTCGAGGTTCATTGCTTTGGGAGATTTACAGCAGTTCAATTAATAACAGAACTTATTTGAGTTAATCGTTAGCTTGCAAATGCTACTGTAATAGTTTGCCAAGTCCAAATGATCCTAGTAAGGCTCTCTAATTGAGGATGGGGCGATGAGAAAGGGAGAAGAAAGAGGTAAGAAGAGAGTCAGGCCTTTCTGACCCTCAGCCAGTTCCTTCTTGGGCGCATGTTCACAGGCTAATCACTCGGTAAACTGATCATGATTTATGGCGGATTTAGTGTGGGTAATCGTGTGAAATTCTCTCAACAAGACATGCACGAGCCTTCTGGCGAGTGTTGGATTGCTGGCAGTCTGTTTCTCTTGAAATTCAGCAGGGGTTATGAGGCGAGGCGCTTTACCCTAAAGGTAGCCTGCAGGACAGGCGTAATTTTTTGCGTATAAGGGGGAACAGAGGCAAGCGCGAAGCGCGAGTTGCGTGCGAGGGGAGGATCGCTAAAAAATCGCGATCCTCCCTTTGCACGCAACTCGCTTCGCGCTCGTCTCGCTTTCGCCTCTGTTCGCCAGAAATACGCAAAAAATCAGGCCTGTTCAGCAGGCTACCCTAAAGGACATCAGTGCGGCACGCCTTCTTCCCTACTCGGCCAACGCCTATACCCTCCTTAATCGCACGATGACTAAACACTCGTGTAAGTTACCCTCGGAGAAAAATCCGTCTGGTAGCAGTCTAGGCGAGTGTAGGGGCTGCGTCGGCCTTAGTGGTAGTTGCACAACTCGCGATCGAGCGGCCCAGTTCGAGCCCTCGCTGGGCAAGACACTGCTCTTACAGCACCTCTCTCAGCCCGGTGTATGAATTGGTACCGACGAATTGAACCCTGTGATGGAGTAGCATCCCAACCATGGAGGGGGATAGAAATTCTCCCGAAATAAGCGCCGGCCTGATGGGCCAGTTTGTTCGTATGCAGACTTTACTATTTTCCGTTACCTTAAGCGATAGGTTTTGAAAGAATCTTCAAAGACAGAAAATTACGAACGCGAAGGCGTGAATTTGCATTGTCAGTAGTGCAAAGACTGCACGATAAATTGTCCTGCTCTCAGCTAATCACAGTAAAATAACTTTCTCAGTCATGTAATAGCATTTTAATGAAACAAGTATTTCAACCTTCGATTCTTAACCCCCCCTTCCCACCCCCCCCTCACCCACAACCCAAGTCATCATCATCATCATCATCTTTATTTAAACACGGTAAAAATACATAATTTTAATATAAAAGCTACAACTTAGTACGAAAGACTACGTATACAGATTAATCTTCAATCTTCCGTTTTTGCCCCTTTGGCTGAAAATTAGAAGAAAGTTATCAAAAGCACCTGATTTGTCGAACCAATTTCGCTAAAATGTTCAGTTCTTTTTTTCAGTTTCCTTGCTGATATCATCATCCGCTTCCACGGCCGTTTCGTCATCAGCTTTATTGGCAACCAAGATCTCTTTGACGATAACCGTATCAATTTCACCTTCCCCATCTACATCTCCCACGTTAACTCCGGTTACAACACAACACTTCTCCTCTAAGCTTGTCACGACATCACTGAGTAATGCCCAGACCTCTTCGGTTTCGCCGAGTGTTATTCCTGTGAGTTCTTCCACCACCGTTTCATCAGCTGCCAAGCCTGGAAACTCAACAAATCTCATTACTCCTTCTACCTCGTCACTTGTTGTAAGTGCGTCGGCATCACCTGGTAAGTTCTGCCGTGGATTTGAAACACTTTTGGCTTGTCACGCAAAAGAGTTCTTTGACACTAACCTGTGTTTCATTTCCAGCTATATATAAGTGATTTTTCGGCAAACCCACTCTGTAAAAAACAGTATCCGCGAGCCCGATCGTGCGCCAGGTATATCATCGTTATGGGACGCGAATTGAAAAGCAAAAGATATTTTTGCAGTCTTCGTATAGTAACCTGCAGACAACTGATGGGTACTAATGACTTTACTATTTTTCGTTACCTTACGCGAGAGGTTTTGAAAGAATTTTCAAATATAGAAAATTACTAACGCGAAGGCGTGAATTTGCACTGTCAGTGGTGCAAGGACTGCACGATAAATTATCCTGCTCTCAGCCCGGCAATCACAGTAAAATAACTTTCTCAGTCGTATAATAGCATTTTTAATGAAACAAGTATTTCAAACCCTCTATTCTTACACCTCCCCCCTCCCCCCCCCTCCCCCCAACCCAAGTTTTTGCCCCTTTGGCTGAAAATTAGAAAAAGGTATCAAAAGCACCTGATTTGTCGAACCAATTTCGCTAAAATGTTCAGTTCTTTTTTTCAGTTTCCTTGCTGATATCAGCATCCGCTTCCACGGCCGTTTCGTCATCAGCTTTATTGGCAACCAAGATCTCTTTGACGATAACCGTATCAATTTCACCTTCCCCATCTACATCTCCCACGTTAACTCCGGTTACAACACAACACTTCTCCGCTAAGCTTGTCACGACATCACTGAGTATGCCCAGACCTCTTCGGTTCGCCGAGTGTTATTCCTGTGAGTTCTTCCACCACCGTTTCATCAGCTGGCAAGCCTGGAAACTCAAAAATCTCATTACTCCTTCTACCTCTTCACTGTTGTAAGTGCGTCGGCATCACCTGGTAAGTTCTGCCGTGGATTTGAAACACTTTTGGCTTGTCATGCAAAAGAGTTCTTTGACACTAACCTGTGTTTCATTTCCAGCTATATATAGGTTTTTCGGCGAACCCACTCTGTAAAAAACAGTATCCGCGAGCCCGATCGTGCGCCAGGTATATCATCGTTATGGGACGCGAATTGAAAAGCAAAAGATATTTTTGCAGTCTTCGTATAGTAACCTGCAGACAACTGGTGGGTACTAATGACTTTACTATTTTTCGTTACCGTACGCGAGAGGTTTTGAAAGAATTTTCAAACATAGAAAATTACGAACGCGAAGGCGTGAATTTGCATTGTCAGTGGTGCAAGACTGCACGATAAATTGTCCTGCTCTCAGCCCGGCAATCACAGTAAAATAACTTTCTCAGTCGTATAATAGCATTTTAATGAAACAAGTATTTCAAACCCTCTATTCTTACACCTCCCCCCCCCCGCCCCCCTCCCCCCAACCCAAGTTTTTGCCCCTTTGGCTGAAAATTAGAAGAAAGGTATCAAAAGCACCTGATTTGTCGAACCAATTTCGCTAAAGTGTTCAGTTCTTTTTTTTCAGTTTCCTTGCTGATATCATCATCCGCTTCCACGGCCGTTTCGTCATCAGCTTTATTGGCAACCAAGATCTCTTTGACGACAACCGTATCAGTTTCACCTTCCCCATCTAGATCTCCTACGTTAACTCCGGTTACAACACAACACTTCTCCTCTAAGCTTATCACGACATCACTGAGTAATGCCCAGACCTCTTCGGTTTCATCGAGTGTTATTCTTGTGAGTTCCTCCACCACTGTTTCATCAGCTGCCAAGCCTGGAAACTCAATAAATCTCATTACTCCTTCTACCTCGTCACTTGTTGTAAGTGCGTCGGCATCACCTGGTAAGTTCTGCTGTGGATTTGTAACACTTTTGGCTTGTCACGAATTGAAAAGCGAAAGATATTTTTTTTGCAGTCTTAAAGTAACCTTCAGACAACTGGTGGGCAGTTAATGATGTAAACTGTTTACAACCTCGACTTAACAACGCCCACGAAAAAAAAAAAATCGAACGACATGATCGAATTTCAAGTCTCCCCCTTTTTGTGGTGGCGTCCAGTTCTCTCGTGGTTCTATCCGCAAATAAAATTACGAGATCGAGAAAATAAAGGGCGCTGAATAGTCTACTGATGAGGTTGCATAACAGACACTCACCACAGGAAAAAAAACGTGCGTTTTTCGGGAAGTGACTAAGCCCGTGGAAGAGCCTGTTTACAAGTAGGGAAGGTTACCCTAGCGAGCGGTTTAACCATAGCTGGATGGCAAAAGATAGCCCGGTTTACAAGCAAAATTTCACAGGTAGGGCAACCCTACAACCCGGGACAACTTAATGCGTGGTTGCGCTGAAAGGGTCTCCAGTGGAAACAATTAAAAAGTTAACCCAGGTAGGCGAGTTACCCTACCTGGAGTGTTTACCAGGGGAAAAGTTAACTCTCCTGCCATGGTAACTCTAGCACGCAGATAGGGTAACTCGCCTCCCCGGGTAACTCTAGCTGCCTTGTAAACACGACAAAGAAAAAAACGCAACCCTCTCTCCTTGAATCGATACTCTAAGCAAGTTAAGTGCCTAAATTTAGAATAACAGTATGGCCCGTAGTTGAAACGTATGACCTAAATTTCAGTATTCCATCTCAGTATAAACTCAATAGGCACAAACAATTCTCTAGCCCGGTATTGGCTAGAGGTCTACTACATTTGTCAAAAAGTAACCCGGTTGTTACCTTATTTAGTTGTATCAGCTGCGCGAGATAACAAACAATCACAACGCGCTGAGTAAACTCTTATCTTACTTCGGACGGTTATAAGAGCAGAACTGTGGGTAATGGAGCCCGCCTTCTGGACTCCAGAGAGAAACAGAAATCGAGCTGATCTCCACATCGTAGCCTGCGTAGTAGCCGTTTCCTTTCCTTTTCCAGGCGGAGATCGAAGGTGGGAGATCAAAGGAGCAAGCCTGGGGTGAGCAAAAAGATGGGGAGAAGTGGGAAGGGTGTGAGCGAGAAGGGGGATAGGGTGGGGATAAAAGGAATCGCGTTTCCTTCCCTCGCCTCACCCCCTCCTTTTGCTCCTTATTTTTCGCACTCCCTTCCAGTCTCGTTTCCTTCGCGTAAGTTATTTTCCGCACTCCCTCCCAGTTTCGTTCCCTTCGCGTACGTTTTTGGAAACGCCTGCTACATAGGCTGCCACGTCAAGTCTGCAGCAGTTTATTGTTTATCGTTGCATTGCTCTTTTTACGTCCAAATCTGAAGAGAATTTCTATTCCCCCTTGCTTTTATAAAAGTCATTTCTTTTACACAGGTGCTAATCCGTGTGGAAAGAACAACGGAAGTTGTGCCCACAACTGTGTCAGAAATGGATCTAAATACAACTGTTCATGTAGTACTGGGTTTCGACTGGAAAGCGATCTTCACAACTGCGAAGGTAAAAAGAAATGGAGGGTTGTGATATGCTGTGGTCATCAGTAAAACGTTCTGGTGGACATGAATCAAAATGACGCATTTAACTACAATACTCTCGGTTCGTGTTGCGTTTCCGCTGTACACTTAGACCCTCTTAACACAACACCGGAGGAATTTGAAAACTGAGTTTTCACTCTGAAAACGCATCAAATATTTTCCTTCCACGCTAAAGCCGGAAGAATTTTAAAACGTAACAATTTGTGACGGATTAGTGTAGACAGTAGGTCTAACCGTGCAAATGAAGCTGGCTTTTTATATATTTCCGGCGTTGTGCAGCGAATTGCATGTCGCATATCTCATGTTTTAAACTGACTATCGAAGCAAATACATTCTTACCAAGCTATGGTCGATCTCACATTTGAGAAACTGCAGCTCGCGAAACTCGAAAAAATTGGGCCTGCCATTTTTTATTCAAGAATTTTCCAGTAATTCTTGTCCTAGACAGAATTCCTTGGTTTCAGAGAGTTCCATTTAATCATTTCCTTGTATACTGATGGTACTCGGTCCTAACCCTCTTCACACAATTTATTTTCACAGATATAGACGAGTGTAACAGCACATCTGGTGTCCATAAATGTGCGCATATTTGCGTCAATACCGAAGGGAGCTTTGCATGTGCTTGCCGAACAGGATACAAACTTGAAAATGATGGTCTGGCATGTGAAAAAGGTAACGTGCTAGGATATGACAATGGCTGGTAAGTAAATCCGAAGCAGTTATAATGTCCAAGAACGGCAAAGATGAACAAAGACTATGAACCAACATGTAACGCCGGCACCAACGGGGGGAAAATATCGTCACTACTGTTTTTGCATGTGATTGGCTGAAGCAGGGCGCAGAAAAAGTCTTGGCTGAAGTTATGGCGCGATTTTTTTGCAACCAATCACAGAATATTGTGTAAAGCGCTTTTGACACTTCTCAAAACCTCTCTGTTCAAAATGTTTTCTATTGTTATTAGTTCGCAAGACTTCGCCGACCGATAAAGCCCCCTCAGACGAGGTGGAATGGAATTGGCTGGTGCTAGGGGTTGTGATAGGAGCTGTGGCATTAGCGATTCTCTGTCTGATCTTGGGAATAATGTGAGTAGATGCTTTTATATTTGATTCATATCCACTAGCGCCGACTGTACCGGGTATATAAACATTTTAATGTTTTCTGTCGGTTTTATAAGAACGATGACATTGTAAAATTGCGAGGTTTAACCATTACACCGGGAATCCTCTTTTTATTGGCCAAGAGCCCACCACGTGACCCGCCAGTAAATGCATGCCTTCATAGAATGGTATCTTATGCGTAATGCAATCATCTAAATGTGTTCTGCTGCAAATACGATTTTGCTAATTGTGTTATTGTAACCATACATTTGGGTGCCAGAGGATTTTATCAGTGAGGGTTGATCCGCCCAGCGAGTGAAACCACTCTGTTGTGTGAAAGTAGTAGCAGAACGCTTCCATGAGATGTCATGTAGAGAGTGATTTAAATATGAAATAAAAATAAAATAAAATAAATTGGTCATCGAATGATAAAATAACTAATAAACTTGGTTATCGCAAAATATCTTGATTTTTCAGTGTCTCGCAGATCAATAATTTGCCTCGGCCGAAATAATTTATCTGCTTGCTAATGACTTATCACTTACATGTATTATTAATTTATTTATTATCAGTTTCTTCTCTGCTCTCGAAGTCAGCAACATGAAGTTTAATTTTTTTAATAGGGTCGGACAACTATTTATAGAAAGGCTTCATTGCTTTTTGAGATTTTTAATTTTTTTCTTTTGGAAACACTAGATAAAGGACAAACTTAAATTTTGTCAAATAAAAGAAAAAAACGATTTTTTTGGCCTCTGAAGGTGGGAAGTAACCTTAAATTACTCAGCTGTCTTTTGTTGTAGTTTGAAAAGAGTGAATGGAAATCAAAGGAAAGAAACCATCAACTCTCAAGAGATGACTGCTGTGAAAACCACGAGCTCGATGACGGCCACAAATCCAGTGGCAATCGGATCATAAAAGTGGATTTGAAAGGATTGTCCACTGGGGTGTTTGTTTTCATCTAGAAATAATTTTGAAATAGATGCATAAAGCTTCTGAGGTCAGGAAAGAAAATTAGCATTTTGAGCCCAATGGTAATGAAAAGGTTTGCAACAAGGATCGTTACGGTGTTGTTATAAAAATAGATGCTACTCGGCTTAAAGGGAACAAGTGCTGTTTGATGTAAATCCCGTTTTCAAAGAGGCTACACAGATTTGTTTTCATAGTCAGCGAGGTTGTTTAGTCGCAAGGCTGATCGAGCCCGCAGTGGCAGTTGCTTAGTAATTGCCTGATTTCAAACCGAAAAGGACTAGGTATGAGTCTATAAATAGGTCTTATGTGTAATTACGTCACATTCTCAAAATCACCACCAGGCCTCGTCTGCATGACATTTTCTCAAACTTTCGTTGCCTTCGTGTTCTTTTCACGTGGGCATTCTTTTCATCTTTACTGCTTTGGGAATTGTTTCATGATAACATTTACATTTTGCATTATCAAAGCGAGGCTTGGTGGTGATTTTTGCTAGTCTGATGTCATCACACTTAAGGGCTATTATGGGATCGAGCAACTATTCCAGCAACTATTCCACATAGCCAGAAAGAACACACCGAGATACACAAAGTCCCCAAGTTTGTTGTTAATCAGGCTAGTTTTGACTGAGATACAGCGATTTAAAATCGGCAAAATTAACAAAGAAATGTACGGCCATCCGGACGCTGTGTTCGGACATGGACAGCGTCCAAACTTGGGGATTTTGTAAAGCTTGGTCTGCACTTTATGACTATGTGGATCAATAGTTGCTAATCCCATGAGTAACAGACTCGTACCTAGTCCGTCACGGTTTGAAACCAGGCAATACAGATACATCATAGTGACACCAAGCGTTCCTTGCTGACTTTTGATGTATACTTATGAGTGTTGTTCCATGCTTTTAGTGGACAAAACTCTTCGCGGAATATGCATGGTGCTTGTTCCTTTCCTTGTATGAACTAGCAGTCCGTCGCCTGAAACTGTATTTCGAGATTGGATTGTATTATTTGTGTATTTTGTATTTAAATCGTAACTTTCTCAATGTCACATCATTGAAATCAGGTAAAGTCATTGAAGTGGCATTGCTATTTACACGGAGTTGTATTTTTTCTTTTGAACTCTATCGACGTAAGCAGTTCAGTTTGCTGTTAAAAGTGCGCTTGATTTTCAGTCGAACTACAGTCGGAGACAAAGCCTTTTACAATAAAACCCCGTCTTATAGTGACGGCTTTGCTATTACGGCCACGTTTTCATATATTTTTTATATAAGAAAACCCGGTTAATTAGGAATTATTGCGGCAAGAAGCGATAGAGTGCTTTGTTAGTTGTAGCAGTAGGTGTGACATTAAAACTTCAATCAGGTAAAGTTTCACAGTGCAAGGATAGCTTTTTTTTGAATAAGTATAATAAAAAATTACTTTGTTGTAAGACTTCGTGCTTACTGACATATTTTACCAAAAGGGAAATGTTAAGATTAAAATGAGGGTCCAACATAGGCTTTGTCCATCCCGCTTCCCACCACTTTTTTTTGCTTCATCCTGCCATCCCGCCCGACGAAACGTTTCCATCCCGATCTCGCCCGCTTGTACTTGTCAACATGCAATTGATGTAAACGTTACTGGCAGACTAGTCTTAAAATGGATCGAGAACTCTTTGTACTACTTTCGAACAAAAGTAAATATACCGGAAATAAGAACTTGAAACCCACAATGAAATGCTGTCAAGGTTTTTTCTAAACTTTTCTCAGTTCGTCAAGATTAGTCATGATTTTCCAGAATATACTACTTTAGATGAAACTGCAGGAGGAATATTTCGGAAGAAAACATTGAAAACACTGTATCGTGTGTCCTTTGAAATAGAATGACAACTTGAAAAACATCGGTCCGAGGGTTTTCTAGTTTAGGCGTTTTTGTGTGAAGCAAGTGGTACGTAATGCTTAGAAATCATCTATGTTCTTTGGTTATTGAAACGCTATCTTTAACATAATTTGTAATTTACAAATTTGAATTCAGAGTTCGTAAAATTATGATAAGAAAAGAATATCAAAAAATAAATGTGATACAACGCCTTTCCGAGAAATAAGTCAGAATGTGCGGAACGGACAAGCTTTTTTGCAACTTAAAATAATTTTTGAAATTGGGAAAATCTACTCCATTCTGTGCGGAAGTACTTTATTTACCATGAGTCAGGTTTCGACATCTGGCTTGGCGATTTTGTGTGTCACCCTGATCAGGTCTGTAGATGGCCAACAGCAAATTGATAGGCATACATCTCAAAGTGGAATGCGCTATTCAAGTGTTAAACAAATTGAAGAAGTTGAAATTTTGATCGGCAGGTCCCTGGTGACACTGGTGTGAGTCCTAGTTCTTGTCCGTCTCCAGAAGGGAAGATGAATCTTTGCAAATTGTAACTGTAGGTAAACCCGAGGTTAAATGAGTTGTGTGGACTTTACAAAACGAATCGAATTCTCTAGGACACTGAAGGACGCATTGATTGTATGCCACCGGTAAACCCGAAATACACAAGTTGTTATTCCTTTCATATAAGTGATCATTATTCGGTGTTTTTTTCGGCCATGAAATCCCGAGCCGTGAAAAACTGCGTATCCCGGTCCCGAGAGGATGATTTCATCCCGCATCCCGCTTCTAATTTCCTTTGTATCCCACATCCCGCCTCGATTTTAAGTCCCATCCCGCATCCCGCCAAACCTATGTTGGACCCTCTAAAATGGGTTGGGACACTACCTGACAGTTGACCCCCTCAAAAAAGAGCCCCAAGTTCGTAGGGAACTGTTTGGTGTCAGTCTATTAATTCTTCACTTCAAATTAATTTCAATTTTCCAAATCCATCAAATCCTCAACATTTCATATTTTCCTCAATTTAACCTATCATTTAAGAAAAATATATCTCTTTAAAAAAATGCACAAAAATCACCCAAAAATTTACGCAAAACCGCAAAACATTGGTGATTGTTTTAAGTGGAAGGGTTTGGCGTTGCTTGAAACGCAGATGCTTGAAACGGGAACGAGATATTGGCACAAAGGCCACGTTGAACGACGTGAAAACAGCCTTCAGGTGAAATCCCGCCTTAATCTATGGCAAACACTAAACACGAGCAGAAAACGGACGGGCCTTTTTTTATTATTTCCTCTCTTTTCGTTCTGGCACAGTCTGACAGATAAGAAAGACTGAACGCTGTCTACGTGAGGGAAACAGTTAATCGTGAAATTCTTGACATAGAAGTCCTCATTTTGCAACTTACTCACTCCAGCACAACCAGGATTGCATTACTAAACGTGACGTGACATGTCATTGCGTTACGTTTCTACTGTACTTACGCCTATCCAATGTAACAGAATGTAAATAGGGAACCGAGTCAAAAAGAAATGAATAAATACGGCATACATAAAACACGATTTGTAAGAAAAATGATTTTTTGTCCCATACGGTACTCTCACTTACCGTTTTCTCTTACATTTACGATGTAAGCATGCGCGCAGACAGCGAGGAATCACAGCATCACTGTCTTACCCCGAAGAGAAAGGGGTATTTATAAACCGAGAGAACTTGATACCCCATCTGATCGACAAAAATGCAAAAGCTCTCTCCCAACACCACGCGATAATTGACCTCGGCGAGTCAGCACGCAGGCATTCCTCACAAAGGTAGGCCTTTTGCTCAACTCGATCCAGTTAAAAGCGTTGCTTTGGGTTTGTTTGCGTTGCGTCTCCCCTTTCCATGCAATAAGTCCTGCTGTGTTAGAGAGACACGTAGCGGCTGAGCTCTGGAATTGCTGAACTCCGCTGCGTCGAGAGAGTTTACAAGGATGGTGACAGGACGAGTTTTTCTCGTTTCATTAGTATGGATTGGAAGTTATACTATACAAGGTAGGTAGAATTCAGCTGGCTTCCATAAGCATCATTTAAGATCCAAAGAGCGTCGTCGATTCATTTGCTTGCGTGGAAAATCTGCGAGAATGTTTCAATCTGCTGACCATCGAGTGAAATGAACTACAGCATTCAGCAGAGACAATGCTTGTCTGTTTGAATTGTGTGTGACAGCGAGTCGTGGTCGCTTCAAGTGGGTTTCCCTGAAGTAACTTCTTTATCGAACAATTTGGCTGCGCAGTTAACGTTTTATACTGACTGCAGATAAAACGTATTGCATTAAATTATATGGTAAAATATCCTTAGCTCAAAGATCCTGCAAAAAAAGACACAGAATTGTCTAGTAGTGGGGTTCAGGATATTGAGTATTTGATAGCTCACGACAAATCGTCTGGCATAGCCGGGATCAATGCAATCTTTTCATTTCTCTACTATTCCTCAGTGGAATTATTTCTCATTCTTTAAAATCCAAGCTACCTTGCTTTTCCCTCGACTTGGATTATCTGCACTAGATGTCTGTAACTACAACATTATGTAAAACAGCCAACGTTTTGTGAACAATAAAGCGTTGATAAATTATTTATTAGGTAATTGTTTTGTTTAAATTTTCCTGTAATCGGCTGTAAAAAAAAAATGAAACTAGCGCAAATGAATCATCCTCCTACAGAACTGAAACCCAATTCATTTAATTCGTCTCAGACGTGAAGGTTTTCGAAATAAAACTGGCTTTGTCTGCGTGTAACACAAACTTGTGCGAAATTTCGCAAATCTTCACATCACAGTCCTCGGACTGGCTAATTATTATAAATTATGCGTGTTCATGACCTCTTTTAACGAGGCACTAGTCGTCTTGTTATAAACACAGTCGACGCTGTTTGAGACGCTGTTTGTGGTGAATTCAAGTTTTAAAAGCAAATAACTAATGCTTAAAATCATGTTATATTCTTGCCACAGTTTTTGCCCTCAGGCTGTTAAGAGTGGCAACTGCCGCGGAGTTATATCAAAATTTATCGTCGGCGTTTTCCTTGTTTCGTGCAAATTTTCTGAATACACAGTGTCATTATCAGCAACAAATGCTTGATAGAAAATTACCCAAACTTAATAATAAAGGGGCATTGAATTTGCGCAAGGTGGCGTGACAAATATTAGATATCTTTACCTTGCGTGATGTTGTGTTCATTTCGCTGAAATCGTGCGAAAATATAACATCCGACCGTTTTCGCGACGAATGCGAAATAAAACAACGACAAGACATGACTTTCAAAATGTGTTAAGTTATTATTCAGCCTGTTGTATGATCAATTTACCGAAATCGAGCTACACTTAACAACTTAATGGCATTATATTTTATACAGTTCCTATTTAAACTGAATTTAACTCACGAATATGAATCAAATGAACATTTCAACATTCAGTTGATTTTTTTTTAACAAATGTACAATGATTTACCCAGTTTTTCCAGTTTAAATACATCTGTAAACGCCGGAATATCAGAGCAACACTAGTTGATGGTGTTTAATCTTGAAATGTAAGGCTGTCGGGAAATGCCAGAAAAGAGATCAATTATTCGGTCATTTGTTTCTCAGCCCACTACCAGTTACGTTCCACAAACAGCCATATCAGTAATAGATCAACTGACATGATATTATATGAAAAGACATCTTCAAGCGCAGCTGCGTAATGTGGTAGTTTGGTTTTACAATTTTATGATTTACAATTAAAATGAACTTATCTGCCTTTATGTGTAACTTCATGCGCGTGCACTAGTGCAATTTCCTAACTCACTTTTTTCTCCCTTTTGACAGCTGTTTTATCAGATGACAGCAGTGTGGAGGTATGATATACTCAATGATTTCCGCTATTTATCATTGATCATTGAACATTGAACAGCAAATACACATAGTGTAATCTTGAAGGTTTCCCGCGATGTTTCCTCGCTTCGCACGCATTAGACAAATTGTGGGTGACGAGTTGCGTGACAGAACACATCTTTCTCTCCCAACAAATCTTCTATAAATCAAAAACATTTTGTTTCTTTTTTTGATTTTATTTGTTTATTCGTTTAACGTTCAACTTATCTAAGATTTTTTCCATTACTTCTCAGGTCCTGAGCAGGAGCAGAAGGCAAACTAGGTAAGCTGTCTGTTTCAAACTATCGTTGCGAATATTTTGTGCAATGTTACTGTCATGCTATTCTTTGTATCTTTGTACTTATTACACGTTAATTTCAATTCATCCGGCTGTTAGCAAGTGAAATTTTTTCACGATTGCTATAACTAATAAAGTTCAAATTCAGTAATTCCCTGATTGAATATCTCGGCTAATTTGCACTGATTAGTAGACTACAATTCTCGGGTTTTTGGGTGATTTGCAGAGCTTGGTAATCCAAAAACCAAGAAGGCCTGGTTTAAACGTCGCATTTTACATGCGCCGAATCAAATACTAATTTAAGTCGACTCGAATGAATATATACGTTCGGCTGATTTAATTTAAACGTCGCATTGTTTTACCGAATAAAATTGCTGAGCGCGAGTGACGTGCTTTGAATTTCCATTCGAGCAAATATAAATTTAACATAATTTCAATTCGATTCGGCACATGTAAAATGCGGCGTTTAATAATCGAATTGAAATACGTCGCATTTAATTGATTTAGACGTCGTATTTTACATGCACTTAATTTGGCAATTCGATTCGGCGCATGTAAAATGCGACGTTTAAACCGGGCCTTAGTCTCATAATTTCTCGAGAGCCATCTGAATCTGTGTTTAATTGATAACAGGAATCTGTTTTTATTCGTTTTCTTTTCCTTTACCCAGCTCAGCGACATACAGATTTCCCTCTAACCCCCCTCCGCCAGAAGTATTCACTAATTCGGTAAGTTTGCACAAATCTCTTACCAATATACATTGACTACCCAAAAGAGGTGTTCCATAAAATTTGTGTTTGGCAGGGAGAGTTTAGCTGGTTGGACGATAAAATCGCCCCTTTATGGCTGGCAGGGAAAGGAATTTATTTATCTTTTTACTCAATCTGCATTCACTCTCGATGGAAGAATGAACTATAGGAATACCAAAGTCTAAACTTGAATATGAGACCATGCCCTACTATAAAGTAAGTATTAGTTAGCTGATGGTTTTGTTGTTGCTGACAGGCTGAGAAGTCAATTTTTGAAAGATCCTACTGAAGATCTTCTTTCCCTGATGGATTCTAGAAATTTAGCTTGTGAATGAACGCCTAACCGGTATTGTGAAATTTTGGACGACTACCCACAAACCTAGCTGCCAGTGCCCACGTGCTGAACATAGTGTGGTTTTACTGCAGATTTTTTTTTTTTGTCCTTATTGCAGACTCTTCCGCCTAAAGGAGAACCAGGAAGACCAGGAAGACAAGGGAGGCCTGGCCCACCTGGAATACCGGTACGTAAATGTTACAGTCCAGTAACACCGAAACAGGAGTGGTCGATTTAGGGGTGGGAACCGTTTCCCCATTGCCCTCTTCCCCGCTTCTGTTTTGCGGAAACATACAAGAGCCGAAGGCCTAAAATCTCTGTCCGCTTTAATAGAACAAAGAAGTGCCATCTAGCAGTTCCCTCTCCGCCTATAATTTAGCACCTCTTTATCCGCTGCTGAAGAGGAAAACAAACAAACAAACAAACAAAAAGGAAACGGAATTAACTCGTGCTTCAGTGGACAACCGAAAACCCGGCAGTAAATGGCTCTTTCTCAAAGGCAAAAGAGAAAACGAGTTTTGAACTTATAGCAACAGAAATTCTCCAAATAAAACTTCAATACCGTAAGATTCAAATTCCGATAAAAAACAAAATTTCGAATACATACAGAATTTTAGGTTAAACGCCACCTTATCAAGTTTTCTGTCTTGTGCAGTTGGCGCAGCTTTAAAACTTATATATATATATTGACTCCGTTATATAAATGTTTTTCTTTTTCCAGGGTCAAACTGGCGATGCTGGAGGTCCTGGAATTATCGGTAGACCGGTATGACGAGGCTTGTTAGTAGAGTTTCGTTAAATGCAAAAGGAAGGTCAACTAATACAATCCTCCTTAAATAAAAGTCCGGTTTAGTGTTTGTATTCAAGTTACTATGACCAAAGGGGTCATCCAAAGTGGGCGTTTCGATGATACCTATCTCGTTATGTGTAAAAACACGACACAACTTTTTAGAATCCCAACTAAGGCAAAATCTCACCCACACGCATGCCACCATGAGAACAGAAAAAAAACGTACGCTGGAACCTCGGTGATCGAGAACAAGAGAGAACCTTGATCTTCTCTTGTCGAGAACTAATCCATGGCCTTTCGTCACAAGGAAGATGTTCTCTAACGGGCATTTTGTTTTTTTTACAGGGAGAAGTCGGAGCTCCAGGGGGTCAAGGCCCGCCCGGTCCTGTTGGAAATGCTGGTCCTTCGGGGATAACACTTATTGGGGTGAGAAGGGAAGTACTTCATACAAAGCAAGGTTACGCTGTTTTTGGATAAACAATAGCCTTCATTTAGCGCGAAAATATGCTAGGATATTTGTCCGCGGACATTATTTGTTCCGAGAAGCGAACAGTTTTCCGAGAGCGTATAGCTCGAGGAAAACTGTGAACCTCCAAGAAGCGTTGACCGTCCACACTAAACCAGAGGAATATATTTCAAAACGGAGGTTTCTCTCTAAAATGCATCAAATGTTTCCGTCCACACTAAGCCGGAGGAATTGAAAAACGCATCAGTCAACCGGTCAGTTTGAATTTGTGTTTGAATTCAACTTGGGCAGGGAAGTCACGTGATTATCGTGACGTCATCGTTTTCGGAAAAACTCCGTTAGCAAAATGTTTTTCTACCACACGGAAATGAAAACTCGGCGTTTACAAATTCCTCCGGTATGCCTGGCGCAGGATGGAGTCTGCCTGAAACACTACACCAGTAAGCAAGGGTTTTGCTTTGGTCTTCACCCAATCTTTCAGCTGTTCATATGATCTTATACGCTACATATCGTTACGCCATAACCATTAATTTTGTTAACATCGATCACATTATCATCATTTTAGGCTCCTGCAGGGACGCTTCTTTCACAAGACGAGATTGATCAGATCTTGCAAATATGGACTTCTATGCAACGACAAGTGGTTGGTGCATGAATGTTACTGTGTAATTTAGTTTGGAAGGTTGGCTGGTGTATCCTGTTGTCACGAAGCTCTCTAGAACCTCTAATTTCATTGGATCTTGTTGGCACGAAGCTCTATTGTTTTAGGGTTAGGGTTCATTGTTACCATTGTTTGTATATCATTTTCTCAACCAATCCTGTGAGACGTTCCGAAGAGCTTCGTGGCGGCCCGGTGTATCAGCCCAAATTCCCGTCAAAGAACTTTCCTTGATAACTTTATAGATCTGAAAATGTCGCTGTTGGTACTCTAGTTAAGGACTCTTCTGCTCATAGATACGGTTTCATGAAAATGGTGACGCGCAACAAAAATAGGCAAAATTCAGGCGTATAAGTGAACTGAATTAGCATTTTAGACACCCACCCACTCAAAAATTACGCCCGAAGAAATGATTACTATAGTATTGGTACAGAAGATACAGACTTGTATGTGTTTCATTGGTGGCTTGTATTGACCATATCATCAAGCCCTTATTTTGGAGACATCAGTCAAACAGCTTAAATTATATAAGAACCTATTCAGTCTTACCTGGAGAATGGCAGGTTCTTAATTATACGCGGAATTTTTACTGTGTCTCATATGCTCTTTCATTTGTTTACGTTACAGGGAACATATGGAAGGAGAGGAGAGATCGGCGCTATTGGACTCCCCGGCGAACCCGGTACCCCGGTAGGGTGCAGATAGGTTTTGAAAACTTTTTTCCATAACAAAACTATCATGAGAGACGTCTAAAATTCGTTGCTCTACAAAGAACGTTGTCGTTATTGGAATTCCCACTCATTACTGAATTTCTTTTCTGGGGCACAAAGGCTATATGTCGCCATGAAATATGGAAATATTGTTATCTCCTATGCGTGCAATAACGAATTGATTTGAGACTGCTAGAGAGTTGCTTTTAGCGGTCGCAGTTGCAAAATTGTGAAAACATCATTGACCCTATATTTCTCGGTTTGTAGGGCCTTGCTGGTGAGCGTGGACCTCGCGGACCGAAAGGAAGTCTGGGTGAACCGGTAAGAAGTGTAAACAGAACAGATTACACCTGACATAGTACGTTACATCATTACGCTGATAAACGCGCAAGAAATATGTGTAATAAGAAAAAAAAAACAATGCGTTGGAGAATTGCACCAGAATTTGTTTGATGCGTCGCCTGCTGTTGGAAGATACAGACCTGTATGCAGGCGGAATCCGTTCTCTGATTACATTTACAGACTGTCAAACTCGACTTATATCTTGATTGTGTATGTGGCTTCTGTGATTTGTTCTCCGTTTCGTTTCCAGGGTCCCCCAGGAGACAACGGACCGACAGGGGATCCGGGAAGGCCTGGGAAGGATGTGAGTATATTTCAAACAATCCCCGGCCTTGTAAAAAAGTGAGATAGTATGGACAAGTTGTACAACTATCGGCGTTTGGGCTTACAATATGAACCTGACCAAAATGGTGCGCGATTCTTAGTGCTCTCAGTTTTCGTTTTTCAGTAGATACCTCAAAACTCTCAGTTAGGAACATAAGAAAATAGGATGTGGGATAATTCCCTTGTAAAAAAGCCGGCGCGATAGCTCGACCGCACAACTTGTTCAACTCTCGGCGTTTGGGCCTATAGCATCTCGAAATCACGAGACGAAACGCCGCGTCAGACTTTCAATTGAAACGAACTATTTTTTGTGTTTGTCACATATGGCAAGAATGGCCGTTTTTATGCTAGGGACGTCTAAGTTGTCTAGACAACAATAGGGAGTTTTAGCAATGCCGACGGCGACGGCGGGGACGACGCCTTGTACAAAATGAATTTATTTTTTACCTTTGGATGTCGCAACTTTGTAAATCTTTTCAGGACGCCTATCGGTCTAAGAACTTGCTCAGGTTAAACATGCACCGACAGCGTTCAGTTCCAAAAGAAAATACGAAATATTAGCCATTGTGGCTCGCGTTTTCCAAAATACGTAGAACTTGGTCATTTCACGTTGTTGTTTCGCAGAGGACGGCAAAGAAATGTACAAAGATTCAACACGCACGTGCACAGCTATTGTTTTGCTCATTAAATCTTTTGTTTGGTGACGCTCTCGTCGCCGTCGCCCTCGTGCTTTGCTAAAACTCCCTATTAACGTCTAAGACGTTAAAGGCGTCTGGTATAAAAACTTGTCGCATTTAAGTACACGGCCTAACAAAAAAAATACTTTTTTTTTATAAAAACGACTGGGTTCTACACTCGGACGACACTGGAAACAAGCAACTTTTAGCCCGTCAACATACGAACAAATCTACTAGATGGTAACATGGTAGGCAGTTAAGGGCGTCACGTTGTTATACAAGACAGGTTTAACGTCTCAAACGTTAAAGACGACTGATAAGAGCGTCGTTTAGACGCTCTTAAAAGAAGACGATAAAAAAGACGGACGTTAAAAGCGTCTTCCTTATTTTTCGTTTTTATACTAGACGTTAAAGTCTTCTCGGGACAGTTTTTAACGTCCCTAGCATAAAAAAACGGCTAATTGTCCCTTTAATGTTCTACCTAAATATTCCATTTCGCGAAACAAGGCCCTTGTAGAACCTCAACCTCAACTGTAGACTTTTTACACCTCACTGCTAGTAATTTTATGCACGTTATTATAAATTTTACCTTTATTGTTTAAACTTAACAGTTTGTGCATGTCGAAAAGCGGCTGCCTTACAAAGCTTACTTCCACGTTAATATATGCCTCAATGTTTATATTCAATAAAGTATGAACGCTAGCGCTTTCGTATATTCAATGAACAGCCTTCGCTTGTAAACAAAAACTATTATTACAATAACCTAACTTGTACAACAACTATGACAACACTACATTCAGATACTGTGCACTTCTGTATATCTCAAATGTCCATTACAGGTAAATCTAAATCTCTTTCTTTTCCTCTTGTACCAAGATGACTTATTGTTTTCGTGAAGAAACGAATTATACGTCTAAAAACTAACATGGCCCATATATTTAGAACGGTGATTGTACAAAACAACCCGCATCATCGATGCCATACTCTTCATCTGAGGAAATCTTTTTATGAAACATCTCCACTGCCGCAGATTGACCTCTTCCGAATATAAAGTCATTTTCCCTAGCAACAACATCCCGATCGTAAACGCATGTAGCACTTTGCAAATGATCTTGTGTGTAATTGGAAAATTTCTCTGGAATGCTGTTGCTCGCTGGCGGGTTGCTTGTAATTTCGTCATCTTCGATCAAAGCTTTTGTAAAACTGTTGAAATCTTCGTAGAGAAGTGGCGTTTCGTGGAGGTATCCTAAAAAATCGACTTCCCTGCTTAACAGCTGATTTTGCAAGCGAAGCTCTTCTAGATCATCGGCATATTGAGCTATTCTTTCCTTGCTCAGTTTGATGTATCTTGCAGTTTCTCTCAAAATTCCTGACCTTGATAACTTCTTGCCCTCTGAAGCCAGCGATGGCACGGATTTGCGAAGACTCTCAAAGCAACCGCGGATAATTCCTCTCCTTTGTTGTTCGAGTGCGTTGTGATGCGCTCTTCTACCAAAAGAATTCTTCGGCTTCGATTTTGTCATAAGCTTTGCTTTCTTTTTCGCCTGGAATTTCTCATGCCCTGCTTCAGGGAAAGGGAACTCCATAATTTTGGTGCAATTTCAATGATTTGGCTGCACAATTTGCTGGTGAGAAAGACGAGGAAAATTAGGTTGCACGATGCAACAAATTATGCCAAAACATTCTTGCGTGAACCGCGGGAGTTTGTTTAATTAACAATGTGAAACTGGCACGTGCACGCCTTGCTAATGAGCCCGCGAATGCCTCGATTTCATTTTTTGACGCTGAGACCCTGTCCACACTACGCCGGAGAACTGATTTGAAAACGGATATTTCACTCTGAAAAGAATTAAATGTTTTTTTTGTCCATACTAAGCCGTAGGAATTAAAAAAGAAGAAAAAAACGCAATCATCCGGCCATTTTGAAGTAGTGTTTGAGTAAAACTCGTCCCCAGAGTCCGCGCTCCTTTTGGTCAGCACCAAGAAATCGTGACTTCAGAACCAATCTTGTTCTCAGACTCTTCGTTCCCCTTGACCAGCGGTCGAGAAACGAGAGCTCTGGGAGCAGCCATTTCAGGCATGCGCCATAGATGCAGACTGCCCAGTGAAACCGGATGGGCAGAATTCGGTTATTTCCTTTGTTATGTCAAAATGGGTGCTCCTAGCCTGCGAACAGGCTCTCCGTATGGGTTATTCCGAGATTTAATTTCAAGCTGCGCGCCCGCGCTTGCGCGCCGTTCGAAAGCAAATCTCGGAATAACCCATACGGAGAGCCTGTTCGCAGGCTAGGGTGCTCCCAGAGCTCTCGTTTTCCGACCGCTTGTCAAGGGTAACGAAGACTCTGGGAACGAGACTGCCTCAGAACCCGATTTTCCGAGCGTGCGCAGGGAGGTTTCGTTTCATATTGTAAGCCAATGACATTTTCGTCCCCAGCTACTCGTCAGTGACATTTTAAGACGAGTAGCACTGGAGACGAAACTGGAAGAATCGCCTACTTCTCAGAGAATCCTAGAGGTCGCGATTCCAGGTGTTGACCGTCGTGCTGACCTCTGGGTACAAGAATTCCTCGGGCAGAGAAATCACATGATTAGGGAAAGTTCATTTAACATGACAAGGGGAGGGGGGGGGGTGGGGGGAATGAAGATATTGAGGGGGGCTCCGAAAATTTTTACACAGCCGAAGGGGGTGCTCTGAAAAAATTGTTGGGCTAGGAGAGGGGGCCTGAAATTTTTACTACCAATGTTGGGGGGGGGGGGGGGGGGAGGGACTCCTAAAAAATTGAACTGCTAGCGAGGGGGGCTGCTAAAATTTCAAGCTTCGAGTTTCAAAATCTTTATCCCCCCCATCTTGTCATATTAAATGAACTTTCCCTTATCGTGGCGTCTTCGTTGTCGAAAAGCCTCGCTTTCAAAATGTTTTCGGTCAACACTAAAACAAACCCGGCGTTTTGAAATTCCTCGGGTTTGAAGAGCGTTTTTGAAAAGCTTCTTCTTTGTGACGGATTAGTGTGGACGATAGGCCTAACCAGAACAAATAAAATTCCGTTTCCAAATTTCTCTGACGTCGTTTGGACTCTTAAAAAAATGAAAATTTAGTTGTTCCTTTTATTCTAAACCGTCACTTTTGAACATGCATGTCGAAACAAACGAGACGTCAAGTTAATGGAATTTTGTTTTCCGACATACGTACGTTTTATTGTCATACATGTTCGTCACTGCATTTTGTGTGTTATTTCTTATAAAACTACGACGGCCAAAGAAAAAGCATATTTACCATAGTGTGGAGGGGCCGAAAGACTGGACGTAGTTCAAGGTTCAACATTCGCGTTTAACTTAATAACCCGTTGCTTGCCTTCTATGCAAATGAAGAACAAAAAGTTTGCGGGAGCGCAGTATGATTTGAAAGTATTTTCTTTAACTCTGAGATGCTCTTGGTTAGGACGTGAATGGATCTGATACCGTAATAGCTTTAATACTTATCATTTTCAGGAACGGCCCGTCCGGAGCTTCTACCTGTAAAATAGCTTACTCTCTCTCATTTCCGCGAATAATATAATGGTCACGATTTCCGCGCAGCGGCAAAGGGTATTCAGCCTGGTGCATTAGAACTTCCAGCCGCTCAGTATGATTACACTTTTACAGCTTTTTATTTTGAAGTCTTTGAAAGACTTTTCGACCAGAGGGTATGGCTGAAATTCGGATTGATGAATTATTTGGGTTATTCGCTTTCAATATTGAATGGCTTCATGCCCTTAACTGAAACTTGAGAGGATATTGAGATGTACCGGGACAAGAAGAACGAAACAGGTCCTTTTGTCGTTTCCTTTACTTTGTTTACATTGGAAGTCTTCGGCACGATCCATTTCCGCGCTGATGTTCAAAAATTCCTTGGTTTCGATTGGATCGCGACGGGTCCGGACGGTCTCGTTCTATTTCACTCGCAAAACGAGTTATTTACGCGCTTATTTAAAATGGAGGATGCTGGATCACTGCTGCTCGTATTAGAGCTAGATGACTATTTCGACGGTGATTTCAAAGATGTTGTGTGACCTGTTTCATGCGTAGTATTATTTTGAGCAGAGGGGGTAAGTTTCTAAAGAAACTATGGCGCTGCGTCGGTGGGAGTATTACAGGATAATTTGGTTTTATCAACTGAGTTGATAATGTGAATGAGATTCGAAAGCTGACGTTTCGAGCGCTAGCCCTTCGTCGGAGTGATTCGCTCCGACGAAGGGCTAGCGCTCGAAACGTCAGCTTTCGAATTTCTTTACGGTGGCTAATTCACATTATCAACTCAGTTGATAAAACCAAATTATTTTGAGCAGATCGTTCCCGGATGTTTGCCGTATGAGTTCAAACACCACCGTTCGAATGACGAAAAGAACATGCTAATTTCTCTCGAGAAAGAAATCGTCTTTAACAGCCGTTAACAGTCAAAACATTTACCTGGCTTGCGAAGCAGCTACAGACCTGTTGTAACTGCACATGGATGTACGAGTATCGCCGATAGATCCGCTGTTAACAATCCGCAAGTGTTTTCCTCCGTGTTGTACATTGGACATACCGAACAGCGAGCTACTATACTGGGATTGAGAATGGGTCGGAAAGGTCGAATGGAACGGTCCTTTCGATCCCGGTCCAACTGAGAAAAGCTAGTGTTCCACGTCGTAAGGTAAACCGAATTTTTCGGAACTTTTCTGGTTGGATCGAACCGATCCATTCAGTTTAAGATCGAAATTTCTGGAAATTTTTGGTTGAATTGATCCCGCCCATCCTTGTGAAACCTCAGGGGCGGGCCTGGGGCCTGTTTCTCGAAAGACCCGGTAACTTAACGGGCCCGAAATCATAGTTTGATATCAAGTCTCGACAAAAGTAGGGTGTGTTCTGACCTCTAATAAAGTCCACTTTGTTTCTTTAGCTGATAACTTTACTGTACAATTTTCAAACCTTTTGAAACTCCCGGTAATTACCGGGAGCTCCGAGAAACGGGCCCCAGAAGACTCTTGAAACTTACCAACCGAGTAGGTCCTGGTAACGATTGTCTCAATAACATGGCCGCTTCTGTGTCACTCGTGGCCGTGGCACTGTTAAATACTAACTATGGTTAACTCTACGGTATTTTGTCTCAAGTTTGTTTTCGGTTAGCTTTTATGTTTTGGAAAGGACAGCCTGGCCCTTTCTAACAAATAAAAGCTAACTGCAAACACGCGTGTAAAACCAACCGTGAAACATGCCAACAACTGGTGCATTTGGTTTTTGGCATTCTGTTCCTTTGGTTTCTTTCCCTACTCCGGATTGCCAGAACATTCAGTTCGTATTTGACTCGATTGCATTTTCAAGCTGTCTGGTGGAAGTATTAAGTCTAAAACGTTACTGTAATGGCCTTACGGGTGACCGGCATTCGCTGGATAACGGAGGTAATCTTTTAATGTAGTTACATAAGCTTATATAAGCTTACTGAATGCTCGTCCAAGTTTTCAGGGTCACACTGTGAAAATTGTGGAGCCGTTTCCCTGAAAACAAGGTCATCTTTTCACGGAACTGGTGTTGCTAGTTTGAAAACTTTTACGGCAGTCGATTGAAAATTGCAACATTATGGCCGTTTTTTGATAAAAAAATAGTTTCTTGCTCAGTACTAGTTTGAGTTCTTTTCTATCAACAGCCATCATAGCTGTGGAATTGATGATTAATAAATGTTTTTGATTGGGTATATAATGTACCTGTCAATGGTTTTCTCCCAGGGGGAGGGGGGTATCTGGCAAACCCACCGGGTTTGACATTTCTCCTTCAAATTTTGGTGATTTTTTTCATTCTGGGGCAAAAATTTCCATGCAAACTCTCCCACCCTAAGGAAATTCTGTAAAATATCAAAACAACTCAATTTAAAAACAAATCAAATTGATTTCGCAAATTTTACATGGTTCAAATCACATCAGCCAGCAGGTGAAAAAGTGCTCTATTGGCTGACAGTGCAAAGAATAAAAGTTGCTATAACATGAAAGATAGTACAAATATGGTAATCGTAAACTCATCACACCGATCTATAAGAGCATGACAAAATTCAAGGTTTGAAGGTAGGTCTTACGTTGTGTATGGTACTGTCCCCATCAACCCAATGTTGACAATCTTCCCGACCCTGGGGTAATACAGACTTGTCAAATTCCCAATCCAGGGTAGGCATTTTTATGTCAAACCCTGTGGATATACCCAATCCCTCCTGGGGAAAACCATTGACAGGGGCATAAGTCTTGAGTCAAGTAGAATGCATTTAGCAACAGTGAATGTTGATCAAGACTGGGAAATGGGGAAACTGGGTGGGTGGGTTTCTAAGAGGATGTTCTGTTCCTAAATAACCACATCTCACACTAGGTATAAACAAGTACAACACCTTTGTCTGTCTTTTTTAACACCTTCCAGGGTCCCGAGGGTTCAGTTGGACAGCCTGGCCCCCCAGGACCTCCCGGAGAAAAGGTAAGAACTGACTTGTAGTTCTTCAAGCCTAATGTATGTATTGCACAGAAATACACTGTAAGTACAAATCAAGACTTGTGCAGACTGTAGAATGGCTACTAGTAAGTGATATTGTATTCCCATTGCTATTGCCATTCCTGCTACCTATAGCCAACCGTAAACAGGCTAACCTGAGTGCTATTCAGGCTAACTGGAGTGCCATTTGGATCTAAATATAGTCTGCATTCTGGAGTCTGTAAAGTCATACACTGCACAAAAATCAATACCTTTGTGAAAGAAAGCAGGTTATGATTCTAATCAGAGAAATCAGTGAACATAATGGATCTCGCAAAGTACACTGCTAAAATACCATTGATACATGTACACTCTGTGGGATGTTTCAGTTTGTATGGTGAGAGATGGCTGTTTAATTTATTCCATTGACTAAAAATGGATATAATTTGTATTTGCTGTTTTATGCAGGGTGACCAAGGACCCAGAGGGCAGTTTGGCATGCAAGGCCGTAAAGGTCCTAGGGTATGTGACATTTATTTCATTTGAATTATTGTAAATAAATATAACTTGACTGTGTAATTTTACTTCAATTCATGTTAATGATAATGTTAATGATAATGATTTAATGATGATGATGATCATAGTCATAATCATAATTGCAATAATTTGTAATCATCACGATAATCATAATGATTTAATTATAATCATAAGATATATTAACAAGAAGCCCATGTCACATACCATGAACATCATTTAGCTGCTTTAGAATGGTGGCTTTAAACTGGTTCAAAGATATTTTAATTTTGGTTTAATGCTGTTTAACAGCATGAAATGTAAACTTGTGCTCTGCTACATGTGTAGATCGAAGCCAACTTTTAAAAGCAATTGAGTGGCAATTGAATGGTGCAAGACTGACCTAAGTGACTTTTTCGGGTGAATGTTGTTTCCTTCAAAAGTGCCTGAATTTTTGTGTGTGCTTTTCATTTAAGTACTAGTAAAATATTTCCTTTTCTGTGTAAAACAAGGACAAAATATCAAAGCGTACTCAATGAATGCAATGTCAAAACAGAACAAGAGCATTTCAGCAAAAAAAAAATTTAAAAAAAGCGGAGAATATTCAAATGTGATCTGTGTGATGCAGATTATGTTGGCTATACTCGCCGACACCTTTTTCACCGCATTGAGGAACACAAATACTCTGCTATTGGAAAACACCTGCGTGACGCCCACAATCAGAGAAACAAAGATCTTCAGGAACAATTCACCATTCTTAAGAAATGTCGTGAGAAATTTGAGTGCTTAATTTACGAAATGCTGTTCATTCAAGAAGTGAAACCTGAGCTGAACACTCAATCTGATTCAATCAAAGCAAAACTATTTAGTACCTAATTATCACTTCTACGTTCCGCATTGTAGTGTTTTTAATTACATGAAACGAGATTTTCACACACATTTTTAGTATATATAAGAACTCACAAGAATTTGACTTTTTAGTTTTTACGAATTTGAAAATGATGAACGATTCATCGAAACGTCATTCACAATTTTTATCACTAATTTTTAAGCCTTCGTTATTAGAATTTTAAAACGTGATAACCAGCTAAACTTGTTCAGGCAACTTGAACAGCTTAGTATCAAACAACTTAACTGTGATGGAGCAATCGAATTCCTCAGGTTATGCCAGAATTTTGGTCTTACTCCAACGTTCATGAAGATTGATGAAACAAAGCCAAAGAAGTGGAAGCAGTCCTCGAAGCAATTTGCTGAAAATGTCATCCACGAGGAATTACGCATGAAATCACGACAGAATGTGGCCCTGAAGAAACAAATAAATGAAATCTACGATGAAATTCGTCAAAAGTGTTCATCCATCCGTTACTTATACATCCTGAAAACAATAGTCCTTCTTCGCAAGAAACAGTACGACAAACTGACGAGCGGCCATATTTCGAAAATCGCGTGGATGTTACGCAGAGATGTCGATGTCAAGGAACATATCCTTAACATATCATCCCACCAACTAACTTTCTTCCAGAAACTCGTATTGTGTTTTAAGTTCGCCATTCCTCAGAACCAGATATCTCCTAAGGAGATCAAAGCCAATTTTGAAAAGGCCTACTGGCAACTAGAACGAACACTTTGTGATGATAAGAAAGCGGCAACACTCCGGTCGATTGCGTTGAATTACATTGAGCGTAAAGGCCCAAGACCACCAAAGGCACTTGTGAGATCCATTAACCAACTGAAGAAATGAGATGATATTGTAATCAGAAAACCAGACGAACGGTCAGGCATCATTGTCATGAACAAATCTGACTACGTTCGGTTACTCAGTGAAGCCTCTATCAATGATGAAACAAAATTTAAATCAGTTTCTTTGGAAAGACATAGGACTAAGGGAAGACCACCAAAGCATTACCACCCATTGTTGGAGAGAGAAAAACATATTGATTCTGTAGTTCGAAGAATGCTTCCAAAACACATCGCTGATACTGTCTGCGAGAAAGGGTCCAGACTAGCACATTTCTATGGTCTTCCCAAGACACACAAAGAGCGACTGTCGATGAGACCGATTCTGTCTGCCACAGGGACATATAACTACGCTCTTGCTAAATGGCTTGATGAGAAACTGAAACCCCTGTCTATTAAGGACCATACCATCTCTGATGTGTTTCAGTTTGCTGAAGAGATCCACGGGCTGGATCTCAACAAGGGCGATATTTTGGTATCGTATGATGTATCAGCATTGTTCATGACCGTGCCCCTAGAAGAAACCATCCAGGTTCTTGCGAACAAGGCCTTCACTCGGAATTGGTTCAATGAGACACACAACCTTAACATCACCCAGGATGACCTTGTTGAGCTTCTACGAGTGGCTACAAAACATCAACTGTTTCTATTCAACGGCAGTCTTTATGAACAAATTGATGGAGTAGCGATGGGGTCACCCCTTGGGCCACTCATGGCGAACACATTTATGTGTTCGATCGAGGAGAAACTAGAAAGCGAAGATAAGTTACCTTCTTTCTATAAGAGATACGTGGATGACACCTTAGCCGCGGTAAAAGATATTCCAACTGCTACGGCTTTCCTGGCAACATTAAACGAAGCACACCCGGCAATCAGCTTCACGATGGAAGTTGCAAATAACAACAAACTACCTTTCATTGGAATGGAACTCATAAAGATTGGGAAACAGCTGAAAACATGTGTCCACAGGAAAACAACAAATAGAGGCCTACTCCTCCATTATCCAAGCCATGTTGATGCCCGTTACAAACGATCCTTTCTAATGACTATGTTAAACCGAGCCCACTGTCTCTCATCCTCACCTGATCTATTTGCTGAAGAATGTGACAACTTGAAAGGGATCTTCTTAAAACTGAAGTACCCAGAGAATCTTATTAGTTCCACAATAACTAGATTCATCGAGTCGTGAAATCAACAACAAGTTCACGACGTTCAAGCAAATGCGCCCGTTCGAATTATTCTGCCGTTCAAGGATCAAAGATCAGCTGACGTTGTACGGAGACAGCTGTCCAATCTTGGAAAGAAAATTAACAGCGATCTACGCCCAGTGTTTTACAAGCAGGAAAATTAGTAGCAGAGGCCAAACCACCGTTAATAAATCAACAATGCAATGTCTATAAATTCAAATGTGATCTGTGTGATGGAGATTATGTTGGCTATACTCACCGACACCTTTTTCACCGCATTGAGGAACACAAATACTCTGCTATTGGAAAACACCTGCGTGACGCCCACAATCAGAGAAACAAAGATCTTCAGGAACAATCCACCATTCTTAAGAAATGTCGTGGGAAATTTGAGTGCTTAATTTACGAAATGCTGTTCATTCAAGAAGTGAAACCTGAGCTGAACACTCAATCTGATTCAATCAAAGCAAAACTATTTAGTACCTAATTATCACTTCTACGTTCCACGTTGTAGTGTTTTTAATTACATGCAACAAGATTTTCACACACATTTTTAGTATATATAAGAACTCACAAGAATTTGACTTTTTAGTTTTTGCGAATTTGAAAATGATGAAGGATTCATCGAAACGTCATTCACAATTTTTATCACTAATTTTTGTTCACAATGAAAAGCACATGCAAATAATTGAGGGACTTTTGAAGTAAAAAAAAAAACGAAAAAGTCACTTAGGTCAGTCTTGCACCAAGTCATTCAATTATAGTAATTTTGCAAAGTTCTTATAGTGTATTAGTTCGCTATTACTGACTTAAAATTTTGGATGAAAAGTGTTAATTTATGCAAATTTATGGCATGTTGTCCAGATGTTCTTGTCGATAAGCCGAATCCACACTTTTTGACAAAAATGTTTGCGATGGGTAAAAAGGTGTTGCTTATCCACCAGTGATTACAGTATGTGGTTTTTAGAGGAGCACTGCATACCTAAAACACCTTTAAGGCATCCTTTAAAAGTAAAAATGTTGGAACTGTTCCTAATTGCATCTGTTAAGTGTTTCAATTATTAATGGCATGGTAAGCAAAATGGTTCCAGCCCCAGGAGCAGAATGTGAACGAGGCTTACAAATGCTGTCAACCCTCACCCCAAAACCCTCTATATACTTAAAATTCTAAAAAGTGTTTGGATGTGAGATCTGGATCTCCTTCAAGATAAATCAGTTTCTCTTTTTTCACACTTTGTTACCCCTTCCCACACATTTAAAGAATATTCACTGTAAACTGACAAATCCCTTCTTAGCTGTAAAGGTCATTTCTCTCACTGTTCATAGTTTATTGAATTACAAAGTATAGCACATTGTTTTTACAGGGAAAACAAGGCAAACCAGGGCTAAAAGGACCAGCTGGGTTACAAGGAGAAAAGGTACACATATTGCCTCTTAAAGAGCCATTTACAAACCAAACTTAATTATCTTGTAACACTCCCCACCAATGCAGCATTACAGTTTCTTCAGAAACTTACCCCCTTTAAAACTGTGAAGCAATACTTTCAACTTGTAAAAATATTTCAGCAGTGGACGGTATGATTTCCAGAGTGTAAATACCAGTGTGAGTTTGTATACATGTACAGGGAAATGAGTTTTATACACCATGTAAGTCACAAGCTTGGGAACCTGCTGACTTAGTTAAGACTTAATTAGTTGGGTGTTTTAAAAGGAAATTGAAGTTTTGTTATAGTTGCAGCCTTCTCATGATTTTCAATAACTGATTAAGGTTTTAAAAAGCAGTCAAATAATACTTAGTGTCTGATAATTTATATTAATGATATGTCTGATTGTTAAAGACATGCATGAACACAGTTCTAGAATACCGAGAGGAGGTTCTTTTTTGAGTTATTTTTACCAGAGGCATAAACTCCCTGTAAAGTGCCCTCAGATCTTCCTGCTTTACCTCTTCCATTTCCCTCACAGTAGGCATTTGCAAATATGCTATGATCTATTTAACTGACAAGTAACTAGTATGAAGTTATTCACACTGGAATTGTTATCATTTTTTTTAGGGTGAACAAGGGCAAACTGGACCAAATGGCGCCAATGGTGTGATGGTAAGTTTGAATTTAAAGGATCATTGAGTACTTACAGTAATTCAAGTAAAGGCATTGAATCTTAAAATGAATACACTGTACCATTGCTAAAAAAAAGTTTCAACCCTTAGGACAAAGTCCTTTATAAGTGGATACTTATCTTCCATCTGCAACAGTGTCATATTGGTCAAAACCTTGATGTTGCTTTTCGTTGCAGGGTCAACCTGGCAAAACAGGAGCTAGAGGACCAATGGGTGACTTGGGTGCCAAGGTACATGTTTTTACTAACAGAAATAACTAGTATTTAGATTAAACTTGTTGATATACATCTGAGATCAGCTGCTGACAGTAACTACTGTAATTAGATGCACAGCACACACATGTAGTGAGGTTTTAAATTAGTTATTTCCAGGCTTTAACCACATTGGTTAAAAACCATCATGTCAATCAGGAACACATTGTAAAACTAACAGTCACATATTATTCACTTTAATTAATAGATCAATTTTGTTTTCAAATTATAAAGCTAGTTGAATACTTTATGTTAGCTTGAGGCCACATGTATGTGTGACAAAATTCAATAAAATATGGGACAGACAATTTCATTTAATAATCAATCCCCACATTTGGCAAGACCAAATGAGCCTGATATTTCCCCAAATTTAGCCTAGTGACCATGACATGAAAGTGATAATATTAGGTTGATAACTTGAAATCCCGGGATATCAGGACAGTCTACAGATAGGCTGGGGATTCTAATCGGCTAATTGTGAATTTAGGTGCACTATCTGAGATGTTATTTTGCATTCAACAGGGTATGGTAGGACCACCTGGACCTCCAGGACCTCAAGGACCTAAGGTGCTGTGAACAATTATTCATTCAATCTGTTAGTAGTAAATAATTTAAATAGTTTGAGCTCCAGAGTATATCAATTGCTGAGTACTTCATCCTGGGGATTGATGTTTTGACAATCATTAACCTGAGCAAATTAGTCACCTTCTGGCTGAGAGTCAAGTGAAAAGTGTTTTAAGTCATTTGATGGACAGGTGTGGTCTACTTCTAAATGAGCATCGATCAACAACGCTCTTGTGTGCATTTCTGTTTGAATTGACTTTTGACGCAAATGCATTGAAATACTTTGAGCTCCAAATGCAAACAGGTTTACTCCAAGTTTAAATCGTGTTTGATGGTTCACTTATCTCTGATCGGTACAGTAACTGTATCATGGCCCATTGCCAGAGATTGATCAGTAAACAACTGTGATGGTAAATGTATTATCTTTTTAAAGGTAGCAGTAAGTAAAGTGATTGAATCCACTGCTTATTTATGCAGGGTGCCGTGGGAACACCAGGGCAGCAGGGAATAGCAGGAGCTAGGGGACCAAGGGTAAGCGTTGAGACTTTCACTATATATCTTGGTATCTTGATTCCTGGAAGTACAGGTTTAATGGGTGGGAAGTCCTTCTTTGCCATGCCACCCAGTTACAAACAACCATTTAAGACTATTTAATTGACTTTATAAATTTAAATATTTACTTTCTCAAGGGCGATCCTGGAGCAGATGGTCCTGCAGGTGAAATGGGCCCACCGGTATGTTTTATTTTGTTTTTGATGCTTTGATGGTTTAGTAGGACAGTTGTATCATAAAGATTTGGAGGTTTATTTATTAAATTGCATTAATTAAACTTAGGAGTTTTGCAACCTTTTTATGGCTTATTTAATTTTTAACCTTGTTTAGTCAGTCAATAAAACCACTTTCAGACAGTGCGAATCCCGGGGTATACTAGTGAGCCAAGTCAAGTTCTGCTTCAGTTTGCATGCTGTACATTAATTTTGATAAAAAGTTAATACAGTAATTTGCCTTTTCTAGGGTTTACCAGGTGCACAGGGACCTCAAGGATTACGTGGTCAAGCTGGGAATCCTGTAAGTATGGATTACACCAAAAGTACTTGATCTTAGTTTACTGAGCATGATAGAGCTCTACAGTGTATAGTCGTCTGATAAAGAGTCCTGCCATGAGTAGTCAAGGTGGAATCTGTGGCCCAACTTTAGTTCCAAACCTATTCATCATATTCCCCTTATCTTGATTTTTCTTTTCTCTTTGAGAAAAAATACATTTTAATTATATTTTTAATGAGCATGTTTGATAAGAAATCTATGTTGCACTCCAAGTATTTTTTGACTTTGGATTCTCACATAAACTCTCATACTTTGCCTGATTTTCAGAAGTGGTATCTGTGTTATTTCCTGCAGACTTGTGTGTGATATTACCTTACATTTAAGTTTAATTTGTCACAGGGTCTGCCTGGCCAAGATGGACCTGCTGGAGAAAAAGGTGAAAGTGTAAGTGCAGCAAAGTTATTATTTTCTTCTGATAAAGTTCTAAGTGATTTAGCCTTTTTTGTTATCTCTTTCTTTGCTGATGAAGTTTTACTTGCTCTTTTTGGAATAGCCCTGCATGACCTTATAAAAGTATTGTTTGAGTTGCATGCCAATCATGCATTTCTTAAACTCTTTCTTAGGCAATCTGAAATGTTGTAAATTACCTTCATTCGATTGTGTTTCTAATCATTTGCTTTCTGCAGGGTCCACCGGGACCCCCAGGACCTGCAGGACCACAGGGCGACGCGGGACCAAAGGCAAGACAATATTATTATATGATCTTATGTACATCTTACTTTGTGAGTTTTTGTAATATTTTGATGCAAAACCAGTCAACACATTGATTCCTGATGATTGGCTGTAACATTTTGTATTGTGGTTAAGGCCAGAGGGCTCTAATGCGAGAAATGGACAAGCTTACACAGAGGCCCAAATGGCGAATATTTAAGTTATTGGACAGGTTACCCTGGCAATATATCTTGCTCAGACAGGTTATAAACAATATTTTTTTAACTGTACGCGAGAAATTGTGTTAACTTACAGGTTGAACATCAACTGTTAAATTTTCCAGCTTTTTTGAGCTTATGGTTTAAGTTATCTGTATTACTTACAACGCATCTACTTGCTGTCTGTTGCTATGACTTTGTGCAGGGTACAACTGGATCAGAGGGAAGGAAGGGACAGAAAGGCGAGGCTGTGAGTGTTTTGCATTGGGACTTTGTATATTATTACAGACTGTCTGTCAACTAAGTTCAGTCAACTCAGCTTGAAAGTGCTACAAATTGAAACTTTTCCAACTTAATTCCCATGAGAGGCTGTTGTTCCCCAAAAGGCAAGACCAAAAATGTTATAATCGAGGGTTATATCAAAATGTGAAAGAACATGTTTCATATCACATTTCCAAACACGGATCCGTGTTTGGACCCTTACCGTGGATCGAGAAAAGATTATTTTGAAATTACCATGAGTAGAACCTTGACAAACTTTGAGGAGTCTGGAAATGTGATCATTAACATTTCCTTGAATGTTTGGCACAATTCTTCTCAATAGAAATGAAAACTAAGTACTAAGGGAAATAAAAACTGTCCCAAGTTTGTGGTTCTATACTTATATACCAGTATGAGGTCTGAATATACCCATGTTAACCACAGCAGATATTTATAATAATTTTCTAGTAGGTATTTGGAGGTGTTTAATCTATGCAATTTATGCTGTGTGTTACACAGGGTGAAAGAGGATCCACTGGCTCCAAAGGCTTTGCAGGTGCACCAGGAGATAGGGTAAAACAAGACCACAACTTACTCTTGCGATTTATTTAATTTTAGAATTATTTTGTAATCAATTATGCCTGTAACAAATTTATTTTTTGTGATTGGTTCTCAGCATGCCTTTTCATCACATAATTAACATTCATTACATGGGTGTCCGATTACAGGACATACAGCTTTCAGTTGGTAATTGTATTCCCGTAATTGGATGCCTACATGAAAACCATTTGCACATCACTTACAATGCCCTTATGTGTACTTTACTGGCTTCCTGCTGTTCATTAAAAACATTAAGGTCGCATCATGTGAACTGGCAACTAGTCCCTGCGACTAGTTGCAGGCACCAGTCGCTTTGTGTGAACTGGCCATTTTTGCTTCAAAATCTAGTCGCAGGGACCAACTTTAGTCCCTTCGTCTAGTCCCACAAATTCAAACTGGTTTGAATTAGTAGGACTAGTCCCAGGGACCAAATTTTGGTCCCTGCAACTAGATTTTGTGGCAAAAATGGCCAGTTCACACAATGTGACTAATCCCTGCGACTTGTTGCAGGGACTAGTCGCAGGGACTAGTCCCATCATGTGTGCCGACCTTTATAAAAAGTGCCACTGAAGTTTTTGCTCCAAAGAGGTTTCCTAAGTCCTCTTGATCTGAAAATGTGCTTTTGATGTTATTGCTTTTGATGTTATTCAGGTAATCATGTCCATAATTTCAATCAGCCACACACAGCATGCTTGTCGAATTTAGAACTTACAGTCACCACATCACTCCCTCAGTACTCCACTTGATTCAGTTACTTTTCTGAGTAAGTTCATCTTAGGCTCAAATGCAGCACTGGAGCTGTGAATCATCACAAGCCAGTTGCATCCAGTTTAACTCTTTTCCGGCACACAGCTGCAGGTGGTATCCAAGTTTGCATAATATTCTCTACAACTATAGTGTTGGAAAGCATTTGAATGGGTTCTGATTTATTTATTTATTAAGATAATAACCCTTCTTACAAGTCTCTCCCAAATTCTGTCCATGACAGGGTCCTGCAGGCATCCCTGGAGATAGTGGAGTACCTGGTGCTCAAGGAGCTCCTGTGAGTTGCTTTAAAGGTTTTGGTAAAATGTCATGTTCTTCTTTTATTGTGAAAGACGATCTTCATCAATCAAAGTTCAATTAATTTCTTATCATTTTTGTGTGAAGTGTTAGAGGGACTTACAGCATCTGTAGTGATGTGCGACATATGCTACACTGTGCTAGATAAATTGAACTCACAGTTGAAATGATTATTAACTAATTATAAACAATTATTGGATGAGGTTTTTTGTGACATCCAGAATAATCAGTGTCGAGGTCAGGGTTATCAGCCGAAGCCGAAGCAGAAACTGAAGGCTGAGGCTGATAACCCTTACCAAGACCTTGATTATTCTGGATATCACAAAAACTGAATCTAATAATTGTTTTATTATACATTGAACGAAAAAAATTGAAGTCGTGCTTTTGCTTCTTCCCTGACGGCAAGCAACACAAAGCGCGCAAACTTGACATGATTACCCTTAGAAATCATGTAGCGCAGTCATACATGACATGACCTGTGACCTTGAGTGTCCTTGACATGATTATTGTTAAGTATATTTTCTGCAGTTATGACGTTGCGGACGCTGAATTCGAAAATTCACCGTACACTTTCGGCCAATCAGAAAAGAGGTAGAGAGTTTAATGTATAATAATAATTATTAATAGAGTGAGTTCAAAGTTCCTTGTGTTATTGTTCTGTATTTTTGTAACATCAGGGCGAAATTGGAATACAAGGCCCTCCTGGTGCACCAGGACCTGTTGGACCCAAGGTGAGCAGTGTGCATGGTGGAGGACAACCATTTTACATCATTCTGCCTTCTTCACTTGCAAATCTTAGTTAGTCAGTCCATTAGTCCAGTCAGTCAGTCAGTCAGTCAGTCAATCCATTAGTCAGTCTGTCAGTCAGTCAGTCAGTCAGTCGGCAGTCAGTCAGCAAGTCAGTCAGTCAGCCAGTCAGTCAGTCAGTCAGTCAGTCAGAGAGTCAGTCAGTCACTCTGTGATCAGTCAGCCAGTCAGCAAGTCAGTCAGTCAGTCAGTCAGTCAGTCAGCAAGTCAGTCAGTCAGTCAGTCAGTCAGTCAGTCAGTCAGTCAGTCAGCCAGTCAGCAAGTCAGTCAGTCAGTCAGTCAGTCAGTCAGCCAGTCAGTCGGCCAATAAGTTTGCTAGCCATTCAGTCATTGCTTTCATTGCACTTCTGTACATAAACCAATGTGAAACAAAAGGGAACAATTTGATAACAATACAACTTCTTTTTATTTGTGACATCTAGGGAGTCATGGGAACCCAAGGCTTACCTGGTTTACCAGGGAATAAAGGTGAAAAGGTGAGCTGTACTTCCTTTCCTGGTGAATTTTTTTATGAATATGTTGCATTTGATAAAATTATAAACTTGTGACTTGGCTTTCTTGGAAATCGTAACCTCCATAATTAAATAATATCATTGTAATTTACAGAGGGAGGATTGTTGTGTGTCTAACAATGTAAAAAATGAAGGACGCAAAAGGAATATTAACCTTATGATACTTTTACTTTTTTAGCAGTATTTAGTTGTTCTTTTTTATCATGAATTAAACATCTCTTTCTGCTTGCAGAAGAACAATTGGTTTTAGTAATTATAGTAAGAGTTAAGATGATATAATTGTTATTGTTGCTGCTGCTGCTATATATAGGATCTTTCGTTTTTTAGTCAACAATTCGGTTTTTGAACATGGAAAGTGCAACTGTAAAACCTTCATACCTCCATGTTTAGATTAAGTGCGTGATGATGGTGTGTTATGCCACTTTAGTTAAATATGATGCCACGTTGTGATGGAAAATTAGCAATGAAATCATGAGCAAGCTGTAAGATTCCCTAGATTCTTTACATCAGCTCAGGTAGTTTAACGTACAGTCAACTCTCCACTAACGGACACTCTCGTAAGCGGACAGCTCTACTTACGGATGGCTTTTTAAATCCCCGTTTTTACCTCTCAGTCAAACTTTCTATTTACACATTCCCGTAAACGGACACTCTCTCGTATGCGGACGCGGACACTTTTGAAAATGAAAATTGGACTTTTCTTTTGTTTACGCTCTCTCGTAAGCGGACACACCATGTACGTAATTGACTCTTGGCAATGAAATTTGTCTTTAATTTGCAATAAATCAACAAAAATATGACCTTTAACAGAGCAACAGAACAGCGGGGATCGCTTTTTACATCAATAAAGAGTTTCGCTTTATATCTTCAGTTGCTATTTTTGTCTACGCAATAAAACACAATTAGCACCCGCTAATTAACTCTCCCGTAAGCGGACATCCACCCTATTTTTCTTTGGTGTCCGCTTACGGGAATAATTCTCGTAAGCGGACAGCTCTACTAACGGACACGTTTTTCAATTCCCGAGGGTGTCTGCTTACGAGAGAGTTGACTGTATTCTGGAACTGGAGGATACTTATGTTGACACATGTACACCTACTTTAGTTAATAAATTAGGCTCGTAATTCTGTAAACTCTAGTTCTATCTTCTATCTTTCCTTTTCTTTCTTTTTTAACTTCATCCTATAGAATTAATTTGTATTAAAGTGTCTTCTACCCGCCTCGACTAGCCGAGCTATATGCGAGCAGAATAAATAAATGAAAAAAAAAAGATTGAGTCAGAATTCATTATCGAATTCCATATCATTGGATGTCGAGTTTCAGTAATCAGTGAGGCATGTTTCTTGCAGGGCAGCGCTGGCAGAGCTGGAAGAAGAGGAACGCGAGGTGCCAGAGGTGACAAGGTTTGCCAGTTTTCCTTTATTTGACATTGCTTGTACGTATATGCTGTGATACAATTCAAGGTCCTATTTGTCATGGTGGAGCATCCACTTATAATTCTTCTATTAAGATGTCTGTTAATTGGACGTCACTTCTAGGATATGGTGAGATTTGACAGGGTTTGTTGAACTGTCAGTGGAATACTAGAGTACTTATTACTGACCATAACAGATGAGTCATCACTCAGTAAACATTTTTTAACAGGGTGGAATTGGAGGAAAAGGCGAGAGAGGTGGTCCTGGTGCTAGAGTGAGTATTGCAAATGTAGTTGTATGACTCTGTACTGATTATGCTTAAAAGTGATAAGTTATAGTAGGAATAATGATAATCAAAAAGAAATTAACTGAAACTCGCTTGCACTAAGAATTTCTGCCTCTGTTACATTATCTTTGGGCTTTAGTACTAGCCTTTCGTACCTGCAGTTGTTGGTGTTCTTTACTGTACATGTACACAGAGCTCTTACTAATTATAGTGAATTAATAATGCAGTGCTTTGTAAAAAAATTAGTAGGTATACTAACTAGACTTACATGTAGAGTTGCAGTACAACTAACAGGCACTTTAGTTCAATCAATTCCTCATTGTTAAACTTATAATAAGTACCAGGTGGGACTTCAAGAAATAACTACCACTGTTACTCACCCATGGCATGCTATGGTACATTCATTCTCTTTGTACAGTTGTGCACCAGTTTCTTAATTATGGTGGCTGCTGGTTACTACAGTATTGTGTGCTTTGTTTGTTCACTATTTTACTCAATGCTGTTTGATTGTTTTCATAACAGGGTCCAAGAGGGAGTAAGGGCAATCCTGGCATCCCTGGAAAAGATGGGATCCCTGTAAGAATTGATTTAGAATTGATTTATTGACTGGTAATTAATGTAGTTTTTGTATAGGCTAAAGTATTGGTTTCATTAGACGTATTGTCTTGAAATCAGTGATTAGGATAAAGCTCAGACATTAAATAACAATCCTGTAAGAATACCTTGGAGATGTGAAGGGTGGTCTACCGGGCCATTCACTTGCTCCAACATGGCTCTCTATCGTTTATGACCCCATGTGAACTGACAAGGAAAGTTTGCAGTAATTTGCACGAGCTTGATCTGTAAAATAGGGTTTTCTTTTCTTTATGGCATGAGCGAGACTAAAGAAACGTGCAAAGCATACAGAATTACCTTTTTTGAAATCTTCTACAATTTGACTTATAATTATGTTGCTTCATACTACTTGGTGCTTTTTTTTTAAGGAGAATTAATCTTTTAGACCATCACTTTTTTCTTTGGAGAAACACAAAATTTTCAAAAATGACAAGGCTGTCTATAGAATCCCCACATATTATAATAGTTTGATAATTATGGATATTAAAAGAAAGGTGAGGAAAAAGAGATCTGCAGTCACATACTAAATGCTGAAAACGCTTTGGTTTGGGAAAGTATTAAGTAGTGAAAGACAAAACATGAGTGACTGGATTTGGATCCGCTGCGCTAAAATTAAATCATCCACGCTAATTTGTTTGTTTAGATCTGGCCTATTAGTATTGTTTTATTTATTTTTGTGTCATCTTTTTGGACGCATTTCTAACTTTGAAATATATTTCTAAGGCTCATTTTGTATTTTTTTTTTAACTCACGGTTGAAAATGACTTTGGAGAGATCAGAATGTTGTGATATTTTGAATCGTTATTTTTTATTACAAAATCGATTTCTAAGAAATTACTTATTAAAACAATATTATTCCATTTTTATTTGTTCCTAGCTGTAATATGACTGTTGGTATGTCATCTTATATAATCCACTAAATCTACTCTGGGAACTTCCATCAGTTTGGGTGACGACCTTTCGAGCTATTCGTAAACATGTCACTCTGATTTGCTTTTCAGGGCTTTCAAGGAAATGCTGGAACTCCCGGAGAACAAGGCCAACCTGTAAGTAGCATTAATTTTTTTTTTTTTTGCAATGACGTTTATTAACACTTAAACTCACTTGATTACAAATCTCTGTTTTAGTTTTTAGTTACAAAAAACTACATTACTTTTTACAATACATACCACTTTACGATGACTACATTACTTTAACAATGCTGACAACGTTACAATGACTATTATTAATTCTACAGTGCTCACAGCTTTACAATAACTACATTACTTTGGGCTGACAAAAGAATATAAAACTTATTCCTTTGTGTATTTATTTATTTAATTTTTACTGTACAGTAATGTCGTGATTGATAAAGTTGACATGCGGCATCCTTCTAAAGAATAGCTTAATACCTGACATTTTCTGTACGCGATCGGATGACTCAAAAGAGTTCAGTTCATAAATGCTTAAACAAAGGCTTGTCCTGCTACAATTTTCATTATCTTTTATGAATTTGATGGAGACTAGATTCCCTGTTTGAACGATATTTAGTACAACAATTCGTAGCCTGTATTTAATATATTTTGTCCTACAATTCGTTCATGATAGAACGCTAGTTGATTCATACTATAATTTAAGCAATAGAGTACTTTTTCCTTGTCTACATACATGTAGCCTCATCTAAACACGAGAGCGTTTGCATTTAACTTTCGACTCCAACTCCTCCAACCCCACAGTGTTTATATGACGGTATTTAGTAAGGCACGGTGGCGTCATGGTTAGTAGTGCGCTTGACTGCGCAGCGAGCGCTCCGGGTTCGAGTCCTGGCCGGGGACATTGTGTTTTGTTCTTGGGCAAGACACTTTACTCTCACGGTGTCGTTCTCCGCCCAGGTGTATAAATCGGTACCGGTGAATTTAATGCTGGGGGTAACCCTGTGATGGACTAGCATCGCATCCAGGAGGGGAGTAGAAATATTCCCAGTCGCTTCATGCTACAGAAACTGGGATAAGCTCCGGCCTGATGGACCACTTGGCCTGAATGCAGACTTTTTTTATTTCAAGTAAAAAGGTAAAGTCTGCATACGAGCCAATTGTGGCCCACCAGCTCGGAGCTTATCCCAGTTTCTGACGTAGCATGAAGCGACTAGGAATATTTCTACTCCCCCCTGGACGGGATGCTAGTCCATCGCAGGGTTACTCCCAGCATTAAATTAGCTGGTACCCATTTATACACCTGGGTGGAGAGAGGCACCATCGGAGTAAAGTGTCTTTCCTAAGAACACAACACAATGTGTTGGCCAGGGTTCGAACCTGGACCGCTCACTCCAGAGTCGAGCACACTAACCATGAGGCCACCTCACGGAAAAAGACATATTGTTTCTATAAAATCAATATTTCTTAAAAATACGCACGAATCTGATTATACGTCACCACCGTGTTTACTTATATTACTCTCATCGAAACACACCTGTCGGCCAGTGAGAGCGCGCATAGAAGTTCAGTTATTTTCTAATGTTTAATATCATGGTAGGGTGATGCCGGGCCCAAAGGACTGTCTGGACCAATGGGAACAAGAGGATCTCAAGTGAGTGAGATGAAAAAAAAAACAATGCAATTAATATGCTATGCATTGATGCAGTATTTACACCTTTCCCCTCTTTTACGCTGTGTGTTGTTGCGTGTATACTGGGAAGCAAGTGGGTTCACACGCTAAATAGGAAACTATATTAAGGAATTTGTTCTAGTGTTCCGAACATGTATCATACTACCACAAGACTGATGTCCTGACTACCTACTGTTGATACTCTGTGAAGCCTCACTATCTTTTTAGTCTTTTCAACCCTGAAAACACTTCGGATTTGAAAATTGTTATTTAGGGGCATGGAGTTTTAGGATTACAACTAGCAATCTCTGAAAATAAATGTGGTTTTTGATAGAACTTGCTGCTATACATGCTCATTGCATTTATTAGCAAGTGTACGATTTTTGTGGCGTGCGGTGTTTTCATGTTATGATTCATTTTCTTCTCTCTTCTAGGGACCCCAAGGAAAAGATGGTGAATCTGGCCCTGATGGAGAGCCTGGACCTCCGGTATGTTGTAGAGTATTGAAAAGCTTCAGAAAACTTTAAATCTGGTGGTGAGACTGAGGTCATGAATGGAAAAGGAAAAATAATTTTAACTTTTGAAGATGGTTTTATAAGCAACATAAATTTTTCGCTTGATATACGTGAAGCAGCAGAAACGCTTTGTCTGTGGAATGTTACTGATCTTTCAACGTCGATGTGTTTTACCTCTCAGAGTCGTAGCAACTAGCCTGTACATTTCTAAATAGACGGTTTTGTAATGACGGTTTTGTCAAATGCATCGTAGGATTGGGCTTGTAAAATACGTTTTTGGGAATGCATTGAGGATTATCTTTGGTCACAGATGTACACATTCAAATATCTAGTACATTAGGGGGATGTGATAAGCAGATCATTTGGAGATATTTTGGTAACTAAACATAAAAGAGAAAGGTTTCATGTTCTTGTTGTAGTTATATGTTTCGACTTTGCGACGTCAAACAATAAAATTATGTTCACCACACGTTCGTAAAGGTTTAGCTTGTTTTTTGGTTCGTAGTAAACTTCTGTGTTGTATTGCAGGGTGATTCTGGTTTATCTGGTAGCGAGGGCCCACGCGGATCTCAAGGACCTTTGGTAGGTGACCAGAGAGATCACTGCACTGTGCGAACTTTTGTTTGTGTTTGAATTGACGTTCTCATAGCCTGGGCAAGGCAAGTCTGCAATAGCTCGTGTGTCTTCAGCGTGAGTGTATAAAGTCTAGCTCCCCAGGGTCGACAGTAAGTTTTCAAAGTGTGGATAACTCTATCCAGAAGAAATTATATCAGTTTTCAGCGAACAAAACAAGCAGATTTGCTATCTACTGGATGTTGATTGGTCTCGTGGAACCTGTTACCTGATTCTTAGATGAGCCAAGATAAGCTAGTTGTTTATGATGTTTGATTTACTGCAGGAGAACTAATGAATTTTAAAATGCATTTATGACAAAAATCGCTAATTGTCAATGTTATAAATGTAGAGGTGCTACTTTGAAGAATAGCAGGTGTTATGTTTATAAGAGAAAAATTCTTTCACATCTCAAAAATTATGAAATTGTATCTTTAAAACGTAAATTAGTACTTTTAATGAGCTTCCTGACAGATCAAACTACTGAGATTGAACAAACCAGGCCCCGGTTTGTTTTAAACACGCGATTTTTGTTTCAGGGTCCACAAGGTCCGAGAGGTGTAGATGGAGCGAAGGGCGCCCAAGGAAGACCGGTTTGTTGTGATTCTTTCTCTTTACTGCCAATTGTATGCATCAGCGTGAGAACTACCTCATCGATGGAGACAGGCCGTTAATAGGCCTTTTGCAACAGTTGGTCACGTGACGTGCTTTTCAAGAACACACTTATTAATCATTGGTCATGCATAATGTTATCAGAAATGGAAAGAACAGTTCCAAATAAGCTTACATGCAAATTTTCAGGTTTATATCTTTTAAGGGGGAACTTTTATGGACGTTAAAAATTAGAAGGATTTGTATGAGAAGAAGTCGCTTTGCCCTCCAGTCACGCTCCAGTGGTTTTCCATACAAATCCTTGTAATTTTGCAAGTTTTCAAGCTGCCATAAAATCTTTGCCTTTCGGTGTAAGGGCCTAGAAATTTCCATTTTTCCGAATATTTTACCCCTCTTTCTATCTCCAATGGTTATATGCCAGCAGCTTCTTTTTGTAGTGATTAATAACAGAAAAGGTTTCTGGAGGGCAAAGCTTCCTCGCTTCCATACAAAACCTTCTAATTTTTGCAATATTCAAATCGTCATTAAATCTCAACCTTATACGGCATTGGTCTGAAAATTGGTGTCCTGGTTATTTAAAACATGCTCTTTCCAGCTCTGAAATTCATTTTGCTGTAGCTAAAAGTTTAGAAATTATCGGTCACGTGACCAACTGTTGCAAAAGGCCTATTTAGCAGTTGAAACGAAACGTTTTAGTATTAGCCTATGTGAGAGGAATCCCCTCTTTAAGGGACTCAGTTTCGGTCATTAAGCATCAGATTCAGTTTCAGTGAAAAATTTTAAATGTACTTTAATGTGTAATATCATCAGTTTAAGTTGGCCTGAGATGGTTTGGTGTCAATTGCTAGAAATGATACTGTACTTTTAAACTATAACAAAAGAAACCAAGGTATACTGATCGAGTTCTAAATAAAGGCTTCATTGACAAATTATTTGCCTTCAGGAGAATGGGATTGGTATCGAAAGGTCTTGTTTAAGTTTCGCCGTGTGCCGTTGGTTGCTTTTGTTGGTCTCTGCGTTTTACTTTAATTTTTTCGCAAGAACAATTCCAGTGGTAAATAAACTACATGTAAATTGTAAAGCCATCACAAAGTGGTAATATAGACCACACCTCGTTGAAATGAAAACATGGTGTCATCATGCCAGTCTTTTTGGAGATATTGGTACTGATCTGGATTATGGACAAAGACATACACATACAGCTTTACTTTGCATGCAGCAAAACTAATGAAAACTGTTTGATTGTTTCCTTCCAGGGTGGGCGAGGAGAAGCAGGACGTAAAGGTCAAGCTGGACAGAATGGAGAAAAAGTGAGACCTTGCCCGGGGTGTTCCAAAAGTGCATTAAACAAACCACGCTATCCGCTGGATAGTGATGTATCCGGTGGACATAAATGTATTGTTATCAATCTTTCGAACAATCCGGGCCAGATGATTTGAAATTTCATGGGTAGTTTTAAGAGATAGGGCTCAGTGAGTATACACACCTAACGTCTTTGCAGCTAATATGAGGATTTTAGCACATCGTTATGAGTGAGCCATTGTGAATTAGCAATTGAGTCCTCCAGTTAAGCTACCAATGAATCCCTTCAAGTTGTTTTCCCGATCAAACTAACCTTAAAATTCTTCTTTTTCCCAGGGTCCGCCAGGTGATACAGGCAGAAGTGGCAGAGATGGAGAAAATGTAAGTACTTTACTGTTGTCGTTACAATATTATATTAGCAGGGAGTATGCCGTTTCTAGTACCAAGATACTTTGACCAAGGTATTACTGATGCTAATAGACTCTTAGAGGTATTCGTTCCACGACAAAGGCGCAATTAAACCAGACGTCCTTACAAAGCGTCAATAATCACTCGTCAGTAGTTGGTTATTATACGCCTCCCAAAGAACTTTTTCCGGTGACAAAAGTGTATGGCATTCTCATATTGGCTTAACCAAATCACGTACATCTTAAGGGTCGGACAAGTTGATTAGTCCAGTTGGTCTGGAAAGACTGAAAAAAAAGTTATGATTATGAATATTGATTGGGGTTTATTTTCATAGCCTGAAGCTAATAACCTCTGGTTCTTTCACTGTGTAGTTATTGATTGACAGTGCTTTATTTTAATGTAGGGGCCGCGTGGTTTGGATGGAGCAGCTGGTGATATAGGAGCACCTGTAAGTTTGATACATACTTAACTTGTACATCAATAAAACAACAATTTAGTTTCTCTGTTATGTGTGGTCAGTAACTGTTGTTTGTGCTCAAAAATCTAAGACACGGCCATGAACTGAGGAGCGCAGTCATGGTATTTTGAGTTATTTTGACCATTGACAAAATTACCTTTAAATTGAAGAAAACCTGAAAATAATACTTAACAAAGATAGAAAAACGCCAAAGAGATAATAATAAACCATAAAGGAACCAGGATGGTTAAGGTTGGAGAAGATTGACACGGATTACAAACAACGAAATTAAAAAATTTAGGCTAAGCTTTCCAAACCGTCCAACCGTGACTGTGTGTAAGGAGAACACAGTAATGAGGCTCTTGACCCTATCCACGTTGTCTCTAAGAGCATGCCAACAAATTCAGTCTTACAAAGAAAACGGAAACAGTTATGGCAGTAGCTTTTATTTGAATGGCCGCACATGAGGCTGATCTACAAATTCAAGGCAAGGAAGCAGTATTTACAGCAAAATATTGCACGTGAAACGGCTGCTTAGTAGCCTCCACTTCCTGTTAACATACTTGATAACAAATGAACTTCATTTTGATTATACAGTCAATTAGTGATTATTTTTTCTCTGTAGGGATTTACAGGTCCCCGTGGCGAGGCGGGCCCACAAGGCAGACCCGGAATGACGGTAATGCAAATTTTGTGACCTGTTATATTATGCGCTGTTACACTTTGGAATTTTTCTTACTTGTTGCGCCGCTGCGAGGCAATTTCCTCAACGCTTATTAAATTTCTTAGTGTACCTTCCAGAGGTTAAACTCCTAAGAAATTCGTTGCAGCTTTCCCGCAATTGTTGCAGAAAGTAGTCAGAGCTTATATTTCACAGGTAACTCTTACTACAAAAACAAGCAAACAAGCAAGAGAAACAGCTGCGGCAAACCAAACTTAAAAATCAACGATGTTCCGGGAAGTGTTTGTATCACTTTGTGTTACTGTTGGTAATTTTTCTCGTTACCTATTAACAATTACCCAGTGGTACCGCACATTTAATTTATCTTTAGCGAACATCTTTTTGGGCTTCAAATTGCTCAAAATGTTCTTCCCTCTGCTGCTTTGAAAGACTGTTTATAACTTACGAACTTAAAGTCGCAGACATAAGTTGTTTCGCTTCAAATACTTGTCATTCCATATTTGTCGTGGTATTTACCACGATCGAATTTAGAGTGTTTTCAGTCTACCATTACAATGCGTTGCATTCTGTTGTGATTGTTGTGCACAGTCCGCCTTCTTAAGTTATGTACTAAGTGGATTGCTTGACATCGTGGTTGACTTGTACCTTCTGTAACTTGTTTGATAGGGCCCTCAGGGATTGACTGGTCCTGCTGGGAAAACCGGAGCTCAAGGAGCTGCAGTAAGTGCTCATGTAGAGATTAAGCCACAATCCTTGTATTAGCAGAAATATATCTCTGGATTTTAGGTCTGGAATGAATTTCGACCAGAGTTCGTACGGGTCCTGGAAAACCTGGAAAGTCCTGGAATTTTATTATGGCATTTTTCAGGACTGGAAAGTCCTGGAAAAAGGCCTCTGGACCTGGAAAGTTCTGGAAATCTGTTAAACCCAACTATGAAGTGTATGGAAGGCAGTAAGGAGAATTAACATTTAGATCTTGGGAGTGTAGAGGTTAATGTGAATTTAAGAGCCCTTGAAAAATTAATCTGAGTCCTGAAAAAGTCCTGGAAATTTGTTTCTGAAAAAAGTACGAACCCTGTGGACTTATTAAAGAAATAATTAAAGAGATCCGTGCCACATTGTTTTTTACCTTGAGTGGCTTTTGTTTCAGGTGAACTGATTCAGAGAACATTATACAGATTTTATCAGTAGCGTTATGTCATTTATTTGGGACAGTGGTACAAATTTGGAGATGAAATTACAGAAAACATCTGTCTTTTGGCTAGATTTGATGCAATCATAACGACAATATCACTTTTCGATTACACATAGGTTGTCGATTATAATAAAATAAATGATAAAGGTGACCGGATTTGGAAGTATTTTTCATTCACATTTAAATTAAAGGAATCCTCAAAATAATAGTTTCGTAGAAAAAAAACACGAAAATATTTGTACTAAATGAGAATGTCAAGGGTGAGAAAGATTACGACCAATTTGGCTAAATTTTGCTCATGATGCACCTTCCATGTACTCTTGTAAAACGTTGATGTTTGTCCTGGAAGTCCTCGCCTTTTCTTCACATTTCATTTTGTCTTTGAAAGGGACCCGAAGGCCCAGCCGGAGGAACAGGACCAACCGGCGAGAAAGGAAATACGGTAAATATTTACCTGTCATGTCAGGGTAGCAACCTCAGTCCATTTCTTATCACGAGTTTGAATGCGATACAGTATCCCCTTTTT
>JAHPZR010004191.1:0-22500 GCA_019787425.1 Platygyra sinensis
GACTGTTTATGATTTACTTTTTTACTTTTTTACGTTTTCTTTGCCACGTTTTGTTTTTTATTTGGATTTGTAATTAAAGTTGTCTGGTAGATTTTAAAACCACAATTAAAGATATTTCGATTACAAAACCTCCGGAAATTGCTAGATAAATTAACCGGAAAGAGCGATATACAGTTATTATTATTATTATTATTATTATTATTATTATTATTATTATTATTATTATTATTATTATTATTATTATTATTATTATTATTATTTTGTAACTTATTTTAATGGAAACCTCCACTCTGACAAAAAAGTTCACTTCAAATCACACTAAATAATTTTAAGAATCAAATTTGTTTGAAGTTTTAACTAACAAAGCGCGTTTACCTTAAATACATGAATTATAGAATCGTTTATTTTTGTTTCCAAAGTTCCCGGGCGCCACCATCTTGAATAATTGTGACGTGAAATGGTTGCCCTTTTGTTGTTAGACAAAAGCTCTTTGTGTCAGAATAATAGAGCAACCAAGACACGTCACAATTATTCAAGATGACGACGCCCAGGAAATTTGAAAACAAAAATACGCGATTCTGAAATTCGTTTTTCTCCACTATAGGCACTCTTCTGGAAAAATATTAAAACTAACTTCATTGCAAATTAATTATATATCCTGCGATTTAAAGTGATTCTTTGGGAGGAGTGGAGGTCCCCTTTAAAGCAGAGAGAGGGTGAGCTGCCCATCTGAAATTACTGCAGAATTCATTAAGGTAGACAGCCAGTTTTACAAATATATTGATAAAAGTAGAATGTAGGTTTATTAGATAGATTTTTGAAATGAAGGGGTTTTTCCGAAAAATCTTTCATAAACACTCTACGCTACAACACATCGTTGTCTCTCCTGATCATGACAAATCAGCTCCTTACTCGATTTAGGGGGAATTCAAACCTAAATTAATTTTCGGCAATAAAGTGGACACTCCAATACAAAACACATTGAGAAGTGTAATCGCCCTAAGACCGAAATAGAGTTTTCTTTAACTTAAAGTAAAGAATCTTTTGAAAGCTAAAAAAGCCTTCTTTTGAATGTAAGAACTTGACTCAACTCGTTATTAGCTTTTTCTGTTAATTTCTATTAGTGTGAGTGTTTTTGTGTTTGTTTTATGGTTTGTTTGTATGTTTGTGTCTCTGACCTAAATATGTAAATGATATGTAAAATATTTCTTTTAATTGGCTGGCTGGCATGCATTTTTAACTCTTTACGTTATTTAGGTAGCAAGCATTCCTCTGGGGTTCAATGGAAGTATTTTTTCTTGTTTTCGTTCTTCTGTTCCTAAATTTATTGTATAACTAAGTAAATTACTTTATTATGATTGGCTGAGAGTAGGACAATTTATCGCTGATTTTTAATTTTCACTGCAAGGATTTTCCCAGTCATATAATGAGTAATCGTATGAAACATCGAGCAATTAAGGATCTATACTGCTCGTGATATTTGATATTTTTTTTCACTTGCACTCGCCTAAAAGCACGTGCAATTTTGAGACAATTTTTTTGTAAACCTATAATTGCAATCGCATTCATATGATTATCTATACTAATTCTAAAATGTCCGGTTAAAGATGGAATAAAATCTCTAATCTATTAACTTTTGGCTGTACCATTCTGAAATTTGTCGTTTCCTAATTCCTTTATTTCTTCCTTTACATTTACCTGATTGAAATGGGCAACGCTCTTCGCACACTCATATGGAATTTGGTTTCGCTTAATAACTTTGGCTTCAGTGATCCCAAGTTATTGGTGTGATTATAACAACCTTGTGTTATTCAATATGTTTGGCTTTGGCAACTTCACAGTTATTAGTGTAATAATACCCTTGAAAAAATCACTCAATTCTGATTGGCTAAAAAGGAGTGCAGTTTTCATGTAGGACCGGTGCAAATTTGAAACACGAGTGCAACTTAAAACGCTGAAGATCTGAGGTATTCCGAAGGTGGACGAAGTGCACCTAAAGACTTACGACGATAACCGAAGAGAATTGGACGTTTTAAGAGCACTTTCAAAGATCACCTGAACCCCTTTGAAGATCAACGACTATCACCCGAGTATTTTGAAACAACTCTACAATTACCCCGAACCTTTCAAAGGTTTTTGAAGATTTGTGATGATTTCCGAAAATTGGCGAAAATCACCGAAAGCGTGCCGAAGGCTTTTAAACATATTTGGAAGTTTTGCGAATACTTGTGCTTTCGGAACTGTTTGACAGTATTGGAATAGAAAACACATTTCAGCATGCCTCTGGAAACAACACGTAGGCGAGCTTAAAAAAAGTGTTTCAATTGTGGACAAAAAATGACATGATCACTTTCATCAGATTCTCGTAAAATTTGGAATTAATAAGCACTTGTAACTTTTTTCAAAGACCACAAATTGTTGGCGTTTGGAAAATATGCTCGCGGTTATTTACCGCAATTCTCGAATTAGCGCCCGGGGCGCTTATTTAAGTGGCTGCCCCGCTAACAGCGGTCCGGTCAATTTTGGGTCAGAAAAAAGTTAGCCTTTTTATTTTTTGGACGAAAAGGACTTAGTGTGTACATAATAAAACCAGTATGTTTTGTTGTAATTTCTGCTTTTCTTTTTTGCTACGCCCCGAAACGACTTCAGCTGTCTGAGGAGAGATTTTTGGTCGATTCAGTAATCAAAATTCGTGACTTTTCCGGATCGCGCTGCCTTTAAAACAAGGACGTATTGTTCCACATCGACCAGACCACAGCATTTAGATACATTCGAAGTGCTTTGCACCGAAATTTCGTTACGGTTGGATAAAAATTGGATAACCGCAAAAAAATCCAAGATACCTCACTGCGTCGCTTGTGAAAATGAATAAATAATTAGCTATAAGGAAGTCTCAAAATATCAAAAGTGGCACCTAAACTAGGTTTAAAATGACATTTACAGCAAAGATCTTTCCATACTCTAACAGATTCTAGAGTTAAACTTGCAGGTATCATCCTTCATTAGACGCGAGCGAACTCTGCAGTTGAACACAATTTACTGCATAATTATGCAAATGTCACGCAATTCGCGGCTAGCGTGATGGCGATTGAATGGAAGCAACCGGATAAAAATGATGTTTGGGAGTCCAGAATTTCCTTTCATTCTGGAAATATCTTATATGCGTAACTTATTACCCCTTACCTTGGATTGATAATGATGGCAATAGACGAAAGAATGTTTTCAAGTTCATTATGTATATGCCAACACTCACAGCCAGAGCTGAGGGCGGTTGCGAGTTGAAAGCAAACAAGCGGAAAATATTTAACGTTGTTTCAACAGCCCAGAACTGTCCTGTTTCATACAAAATAAATCATATTTATCCATTATTACCCTTGGCTTGGATTTCTTTGGGTTCATATAAAGACTCTACGGAGATAACAAGGAAATTTGGCACTTTTAGGTCTAATTTCTTACCGACCTAATAAGATTTCAAGGAACAGCTCAAAATACAGACGACATTCTTTTAGCTTCTTTCGAGTATAAAGAAGTACATATTCACAGTTTACGTGCCATTTACTCCTTTTTTAGCGGCCATTTCTTTTTTAATCATGTTAAATAGCAGCTGTCTGAGAAGTAAAAATTTTGTCGCACACAAGCCAAGCTTATCACGTACCATCTAACGGAATTGCTCTAGGAATGATTTTTCAAGCTTTAGAGTTTGCAGAACAAGGTCTTTCAGGTATTTAAGGAACTTGTCATGCTCAAAATAAATCAACTTTTCTATCTCCTCCGCATCCAGAAAAATGGTTCAGCAAACTACATCTGAAAGAAAAATAACTATGCAAATTTCGAACCTTTTTATACCAGAGATCATATTACAAAAACATGTTGTGATAAGCTGGTGCGAAGACATGGCATCTTGTGAGACAAACTGTTTCCTTTTTTATAAAGATGCAGATGGATGCGGCGATTTTAAGAGGGAAGGTGAGCTAGTACCTCTTTCCGAGGATCAGGAGCCCATTACCCGGAGCTTCATCTTCCATACTGAACCCCCGAGTCAACCCTGTCCCGTATCTTTTTATTTTCTGAAGCACCTCCCACGGGGATTCTCGCGCGTGAGTGAGGGGTGAGGGGTGAGGGATGGGAGGTGAGGGGTGAGGGGTGAGGGGTGAGGGTGAGGGGTGAGGAATGGGGGCGAGGGGTGAGGTGTGAGGGATGGAGGTGGACGGTTGTGTTTCCTCCTTTCTCCGTCTACAAATATTGTTCTGTTAGTTTTCTTTAAAACATAGGGTTTTTATTATCATTTAGGCCCTGTTTTTAAGCAGGTAGGGTAACCCTAGTGCTAGGGTTACCCTAGCAAGAGGGTTACCCTGGCACTCGCACATTCCTCTTATTATTTTCAACGACGCATTTACAAGGCAGCTAGGGTTACCCTAGCTGATTGCTAGGGTTACCCTGGCGCTAGGGTAACCCTAGCGCCTTGTAAACGCTCTGCTAGGGACAACTCGCCTACCTGGAACAACTCTATTTTGGCTCCAAAAAGCAAAATATGATCACAATACCGACAAAATCAGCGAATTATAACCCACAAAACATCAAGTTCTTTCGCAATTTGTCAGATTTTTACTTCTCAGACAGCTGCTATTTAACATGGTTAAAAAAGAAATGGCCGCTAAAAAAGGAGTAAATGGCACGTGAATATGTACTTCTTTATACTCAAAAGAAGCTAAAAGAATGTCGTCTGTATTTTGAGTTGTTCCTTGAAATCTTATTGGGCCGGTAAGAAATTAGACCTAAAAGTGCCAAGTTTCCTTGTTATCTCAGTAGAGTCTTAATATGAACCCAAAGAAATCCAAGCCAAGGGTAATAATGGATAAATATGATTTATTTTGTATGAAACAGGACTTCTGGGCTGTTGAAACAACGTTAAATATTTTCCGCTTGTTTGCTTTCAACTCGCAACCGCCCTCAGCTCTGGCTGTGAGTGTTGGCATATACATAATGAACTTGAAAACATTCTTTCGTCTATTTCCATCATTATCAATCCAAGATAAGGGGTACTAAGTTACGCATATAAGATATTTCCAGAATGAAAGGAAATTCTGGACTCCCAAACATCATTCTTATGCGGTTGCTTCCATTCAATCGCCATCACGCTAGCCGCGAATTGCGTGACATTTGCATAATTTTGCAGTAATTTGTGTTCAACTGCAGAGTTCGCTCGCGTCTAATGAAAGATGATACCCGCAAGTTTAACTCTAGAATCTGTTAGAGTATGGAAAGATCTTTGCTGTAAATGTCATTTTAAACCTAGTTTAGGTGCCACTTTTGATATTTTGAGTCTTCCTTATAGCTAATTATTTATTCATTTTCACAAGCGACGCAGTGAGGTATCTTGGATTTTTTTGCGGTTATCCAATTTTTATCCAACCGTAACGAAATTTCGGTGCAAAGCACTTCGAATGTATCTGAATGCTGTGGTCTGGTCGATGTGGAACAATACGTCCTTGTTTTAAGGCAGCGCGATCCGGAAAAGTCACGAATTTTGATTACTGAATCGACCTAAAATCTCTCCTCAGACAGCTGAAGTCGTTTCGGGGCGTAGCAAAAAAGAAAAGCAGCAATTACCACAAAACGTACTGGTTTTAGTATATAAACACTAAGTCCTTTTCGTCCAAAAAATAAAAAGGCTAACTTTTTTCTGACCCGAAATTGACCGGACCGCTGTTAGCGGGACAACCACTTAATTTTCTAAGGCGAGAGGGGGCGTTAATTCGAAGGGGGGCGCTTATTTCGTTCATCAATTTTTAGCCTCAAAGTGACACTATCTTTATTTCTATTTAAAACCAAACTGCAACTTAAAAGTTCATAAACCCTATAGAAAACTACTCTTTTACTATTTCTATCAAGGAAATGAGAGGCAAACCCGTGCGACTTTGAAAGGACATTATGTTTATATTATTTAACATTGTCGCATCCATTAAAAGAACCGTATAGACCGTATACGTCTAGCTCGTATATCGTGCCGAAACTAATGTTTTCTCGGGGGAGGGGGAGGGGGGGGGAAATGCTTATTTAAAGCTGGGCGCTAATTCGAGAATTTACGGTATTCCAAATCGCACTGGAAACGATATGATTAGCTGTACAAGTCTTCATGAAGTGTGGAAACGCTCGATGGCGCCATAATTACCAAGCCAGCACAATCGCGACGATTAAGAAAAAAAACAAAGAAAGGGGTTATGGTTAGAGCTAACAGTACCAAGCCAGCTTTTATCTTCTTAAAAACAAGTTTCACGTGATCATTCCTTATGAAGAATAATTCACAGGCGCAACGAAAATTTGGCAAATTAAGCCGGCGTCTTCATGGGAACCAAGAACGCTGCCACTCATTTACTATTAAATCAAATCATTAAACTATGTTAATAGGGAGTCGCTAAACTTAGTTGTCCATTCAACAGTCTCACAGCAGCCATATGGCATCCGCATGTACATTTTGACTTACAATTGCTTCATCTTGACAAGACCAGCAAAAACATCTGATGGGAGAGTTGGTCCTATCCTTTTATTCCCATCGATATTCCTGTAAGGAATTATACGAGTGAACAAGAAGCTATACGAAGCTTAAAACCGGCAAGCTAAGTATCACTTGCGGAATAGAATTACATGTTTCCCTCTTAAAGATATCATTTCTTGTTAAAAATTTGAAGAACTATTCACATTTAAGCCAATTTGTTTGCTCAATATTAGGCCTTCCCAACTTTCTATATTCCGCCCTATATCTATTCACCTCTCTCCTCACGATTCCATTGCTCAGGCTTCCCCTTCTTTTTCTTATCTTCAGGAAAAAATAAACACTTACATGACGCGAAGCTGTTTTAATCCTTCCAGAATAAGTTTCAAGTCAGCAGAAAAGAGCAAGTTGTTAGCCAAAAGACTGAGGGAAAGGTAAACAACGAAATAAGTTATTGTTTATTGTAGTTATTGTTATAACGCATAGTTTATTGAAAAAAAATCGTTTTGGCTCTTGGAGCCTTTACTGTCATTGATATTGCGCTCTGATAACTTATTTCCATACTTCATAAAAGTAATTATTCGGTGTACTTCGTGGATTACTCTGTATTGTCTTTATCTTTATATCATCAATTATATCAAAATCATAACTCACATATTTTCCACGTTTTGTGGGAGATAAAACCCTCCTGTAATGCGGTTGTCTTTCAAATTTCTGAGATGAAAAAGTAGTTTTCTAAGATGAAAAGGTGCTTTATCACTCTTTGTTAAAACTAACATCCTTATTGTAAATTGAATAGCCTGCAACAGCTTCAGATTTAAAGAAGCAATGGTGGCAATCTGCAAAAGAGCTGGCTCGTTTTGTTGATGTTTTCTCAGCTCAGCAGAAAGCTAAATTTTTCTATCTCGCAAAATAATTTTGCCCAAGACACAATGCGATGTTTCTTGAATTGCTGACAAACATTGCATTAACATCATATTCGATCACGTGCAGTAAAATCATTCTTGCGTGGCCTGCTCTGTAGTTCGCATAAGCGGTTGAGAGCTAGTGAAATCCTTTGGTTAGGGTGGAATTTCCAAGACGTTTTAAATTTTAAATTTTTGCAACTCTTCCTCAATCGATGAGATTAGAAAAAACGTCTCAAAATTAGTGACCAAGTTTCAGAATGGAATTCCGCATAGAGGAAACGTAACGATGGATTGAAGAACACTTGCATTCGTAATCTTTCGATTTCGCGAACACGCGGCCATTTTTTCTTGCAGTTTTCTTTCGCATCACGCGCGACGGACTAAGCGAAAGAGGAATTACTCGTAGTCTAATTTCGAACTTAATATACAGCGCCTCTTTTATCTTAAGCTGGAAACTTGAGGCGGCAAAGTCTAGAATCGGGAAAGATTCTGCAGAGCATGAGTCACGGAAAGTCACTGATGGCTGCAAGTGCTTGTAAGCATGCGATGCCTTGTCCGACACAAGGTTGCTCGCGGATACGTACAAAGGTGACGACTGGTCCCACCAAGATAGCAGGCATTATAGCCAGCACATGTGAATTTATAAATGACACGCGAACGTAGACTCTGCGGCACGGAATCTTTCACGATGACCATGTTTCTAACCTTAAAGGTCGCTGACATACGATGGGACTAGTCCCTGCGACTAGTCGCAACGTCAAAATCTGGTCGCAGGGACCAACTTTGGTCCTTGCGACTAGTCATAAGAATTCAAACCAGCTTGAATTTTTGGGAAAGTCCCTGCGAAATTTTTTAGGGCTTCTCTATGCAAGCATCTAAATCACTTTTTGAAAGCTGAGTCAAAGGGAGTCTGCCTCAAATTTTGGACAGTAGCTAGTTTAACATTCATGTCTGCAAATTTTTATTTTGAGACATTTTATTCCCCGAGAGTGATTTTTGTACTGTCACTTCATGTTGATTCTTTAATCCGGTTAAAGTCTTTGGTACAGTTGTATAGTTTGATAACCAGCTCTGTAAGTTTTAATTTGATATGAGGTTAACATAATTATAGTGTCTACAGATTAAACTGGATGCACTACATCCCTTTTGTGTGATATACCTCTAAAGGCATATGCGGGTGATTTAAAAGTGAGAAAATTCTAACAACTTTTTATCACACCAGATATTACCAGTAAATCAGACCACAATTCAATGTTATTAAATGCTTTTCCATATTTCATTGCATAAAATTACATTTAGGGATAAAAAATCAAATGACATTGACATACAATGAATGCTTTCAAAACTATGTGAAAACGTTTTGGTGAATAATTTCATTTTAAATGCTACTGCATAGGAGTTCAATACTTTATTGGTACATTGTAGACACATATGTATAGACAAAAATGTAAAGGAAGTATCTAGTGCTGTTATGACTTTACAGTCATGTTTAATAAAGTGCATCGTGAAATATCTATTTTGTCTCTCAGTCTCTTTGTTTTGCTTAAGAGTTTAACTTTTCAGCTTACCACTGAAAGGATAAACTTACACATACATTTAATTTCATGTTTTGATAGTGTTTCGGTGTTCAATTGAATTGGATTGGGCAGCTCATTATTAATTACCACAACTTGAGATACATTTCCTTCAAGCACCGAGTTTCGAAAATTTGATGTATATCCAGTAGATCCGCCATTGTGATGCTCCAATAATAATATTATTGTACACACAAGGCCTTTTCAAAATAAAACTAGCTTATAGAATGTAAATTCGAATGAATTACATTTTTAAGCAATCTTTAGGCCAATAGTAAGTATTTGACGTTAAGTATATCTATACCTTAATCCCGCTTAAAGGAGCATAAATCTGGCCTTGACCAACTTTACAGCAAGTATAAGATTTGGCGTAAATCTGAGATCGAAGGAATTTAAGCCAAACGTAAAGTTGGCTTAAAAGTTTTAGTCTCTTTAATTTAACTTTAAACATAGGCGTAAAGTTAGTGTAAAGTTCAGCTTTAAAAAATGTAAAGGGCGCGTAAAGCTGTTTAAATCACAAATTTACGACAGCTTTACGCTAGCTTTACACCGCAGTAAAGCTGTCTTTTCATGCTGTGGGGACTAGTCCCCTCGTGTGTGCCGACCTTAAATGCAGAAAAACTATCTAGATCAGTTTTGCAATATGTTCAATCAGCTGTCTTCATTTGATATTGGCAACGTTAGAAAAAAAAAAAAACCGGCCACATAAGGGAGTAGAAATGTGTAACAATTGTAACGTTGTTACTCTGCTGTTTTTACGCCTATGATAAGATTACTCACTTATTATTTGACGATCGGGCGCGCGTTAAATTCTACTGAAAGGGTGAAAGTAAAGTCTGCATACAAACCAATTGTGGCCCACGAGGCCGGAGCTTATCCCGGTTTCTGTAGCATGAAGTGACTAAGAGTATTTCTACTCCCCCCTGGATGGGATGCTAGTCCATCGCACGGTTACCCCCAGCTTTAACTTCACCGGTACCCATATATACAGCTGGTTGGAGAGAGGCATCTTGAGAGTAAAGTGTTTTGCCCAAGAACACAACACATTGTCCCCGGCCAGGACTCGAACCCGGACCGCTCGCTCCGGATTCGTGCGCACTAACCATGAGGCCACCGCGCCTCCCACTGCCATTATTGTTGGGCTAAATTCCTGGTAACTGAATCAATAATATACATGAACAAATTATTTGATTCTGATTGGGTGAGAGCCAGTTTAAGTGTAAAACCATTGCAAATTACATATCTTATTCTGCATTATGATTGGCTGAAAGAACATAGGAAATTTTCTAAGCCAATATAAATGATATTACGTAATATGATGACGAACATTTTGTGCGGAAACCTTGAAATAAGTTTTCTCGAAGGAGAAACAATGGCTTTAAGAGAGATCTTCCGGCACTTCCTCCATGCGAATTTCTCATGTCTGTATTCTTGATAAGTAATCATACAGTTTTTGTCGTTCAATTTGAAATTAATTTTGCACTTGTGAATTTTTGAAAAAGCTAAAATTGCACTAGCCGAAGTATCCTGCGAGCAGTTGGTTTCCGCTATGCCAAATGAGAGAGAAAACGCTGCGTAAAACCGTCTGCTTTTCCATCGAACATGCGTGAGTTCGTCGTGATGCATTTGATACCAATTTCATTGGTCAATTATTTTTCGCTCGTTATTGTTTTGGTACAAAAGAATCCCAACTTTTCGCTAAAGGTGCTGACAAAAGAATGATTCAAACCTTTATCGAAGTATTGTAAATATATCTAGTTTGTGGTCTACGTATAAAGCCTAAATTTAAGGCTTACTTGTCCTCTTTCGTGACTTCATTCAACACAACACTCCAAGTAACAATTCGAAACAATGCAACTATCAACTACGATCGAAAACAGGTTTGTAAAAGTTCCTTCAAGCGACGGACGCCATCAAAATTAAATACAGAAGCGCATTCAAAGCACTAGAGGAAGAATTCCAGCAATTTAAAGCACAGTCTTGAAGAATTGTGAAACTTCTTTCAACATTGTAATCTAGATTTTCGCAGTGGGCTTGGACGATAGTTAATAGAGGGGAATGGTTATGAAACCCGACAAAGTTCTTTGGTGTAGGTTTTTGTTCGCTTTTTTGGCCTTGACCGTGCACAAAACACAATAGTTGTTTACTCGGAGGATCTAACCAATGGAAATGTGTTGGTTGGGTAACTCATGCATTGTGTACGAGCGCAAAACAAAAGATTTTGCACGGTCACGGACTTCCAATCTAACTCTTGGCATCTTTGTTTGCTCCTTTGATGTTTGCTGGGCATCCTAATTATTTCGCTTTATTAACTGCGCTTGGACATCAAGCGCTACACAGTGGCTCGCTTAAGCGCAGCAGTCACGGTGTTGGTGAGCGCATGCGTGCAAGCCTAAACCAGCTTCTAAACTAGCATTACTAGTTGAAAGTTTATTTTTTCTCCCATGGAGCTGGACGGTGGTTAATTCAAAGGAACGAACGGTTGCTCACAGCGGTTTCTCTCTCGTTTGTCGTAGGAGAAACCAACTGCGCGCAGGGTATCGCCGAAGCTGATCGCACAATTTCAGCTTTTTGAAAAACTCACCCAGCAAATTAATAGACCATTTTCCAAGTTCCTTGTGCCTCTGCTTCACAGCGAGTCTAAGTGCGATGAAAATGACCTTGATTTGCTAGAAAATGAAAATGCATGCAGAACTCATTTTCCGTGTAAGAATTCGTACTTAGACTCGTTTTGAAACAGAGGCATAAGGGAACTCGGAAATGGCCTATTCCAAATTGAATTCGAAAAAGTGTTATTACCCGGCTCTACTTAAACGATAGAAGATTAATCAGGAATCTGAAACACCTCGTGCGAAAGCGTTATAGGGGGATTTTACTTTAATAGCTTCGATCCCTTTCTTTACTTGAAAACAAAATTATTCGTTGAATGATAAGATTGCGTTGCAGTTGTGATTAATTGCATGATAACCGCCTCTTGCGTCATTTCTTTATATGTTAATTTTAAATTAAACTGTAACACATCAGTAAATGGAGGGAGCTTCGTAAAAAAATTGTTTTGAGACACGGGTTATTATTTCATACTGTTCGAGAAAAACATGTGATACATAAAGAAACCAGTATATTAAAATTTTAGATGCAAAGTTTTCCTTACATTATCTTTAGTGACGTCAAATTCCGGAAGGTATTTTGTGGAATAAACTCAATCAAGTTACTTGAAAGGTCTCTGGAAGAGAATTGGTAAATAATTAGCTTTGCTCAGATCATAGTTTATTCAAGTAAGGACCATAGTCGATCAAACACGATACATTTAAAATTTGGTGTAATTTCTACTTACAGTTTCTTCAATAACTTAAGATTTCTAAACGAGTCTTCAGAAATGGAGTTCAAAGAACATCCCGGAAGATTTCTAAAAGAAAAAAACAACAACATTGTCATGGAAGTGAGAACATATCGAGACACTAGTGGATGAAGAGTAAGAGAATTAATCCTCATGAAAGCCTTATTCTCATGTTAATCCTTCCCCAGCTATTTTTAGATTTGCCACCCAGTCCATAATGTTCTTACGCTGGTTTTTGTAATGTTCGCGCAACAGGATCAGCTGATTCAGCTCTCACTAGACACTCCTGGGATTGGTGAAGCTTAGAGAAGTCTAAAAATTTACTTGAAAGGGGTAAATTATTGTTGAGGCTATTTTTCAACAAATCGTTAATGTTAAGTCCGTTCCGTTATTAGATTTGCCATCCAGTCCATAGTGTTCTCACGCTCGTTGCGTAATGTTCGCGCAACAGGATCAGCTCTCACTAGACACTCCTGGGATTGTTGAAGCTGAGAGTAGTCTAAAAATTTTCTTGAAAGGGATAAATTATTGTTGAGGCTAATCCTCAACAAATCGTTAATGTTAACTCCGTTCCGCCATTCCTTTTTTTCCATGGAAATGACGTAGACCATAGTACTTCAGTAGTTTTGCTCTTCTCCATCGCACGAGGGAGAAAACGCTCGTGAAAAGAACGCTTAGTTGTGAACTGTCATGGGCGTAGCCAGGATTTTTCAAAGGAGGGGTCACACTGACTCATACAGAGGGTACTCAACAGATTTTCACCTGAATCCTTGCATATGGCTGGCGCGCGGGAAATTTGAATTGACCAATCAGCATTCAGCGGGCGGGAAAAATTTTAGTGTCCTGACGTCAAGTTAACAAGTCAGGAAAGGCACTGAAATCAAACCTCTTTTCCCACTGGAAATGGCATTAAATATGCACAAAAAGGGACTTGCAATTTCAAAAACCATATCCGATTGTAAAAAGTGAAAAATATGAAAACTTTTGTGCTTCCAAACTGTTAATTTGGCGCCAAAAATGGACCGCCGGCGTTCGGCATGACACTTCGCTCGTAGTTCGTCGAGTGTCGTCAGGTAGGCCAATAGTTGTGTTATTTTCAACAAAATATGCTTTTCTTCGTCAAATTAAACCCGGAATTCTCAAGTTAACTACTAGTAGAGGCCACAGCAAGTTACTCACTGTCTTTAGTTTTGTTAATTGCGAAGAGAAAGGCTATTATCGTGTCGTTTCGGTAGGACAGCTAACTTTTGTTTGCCGCTCGTACTGCGGGCGCAGCTGCCATATGCAAGGATATCGTAGGTTGTTTGCTTACAAAAAGGCTTACAAAGGGGGGAGGGGGGGTAACAAGCACCCCAGGACCCCCCCTGGCTACGCCCTTGACTGTTTTTGCTTATGTCGTCTTTCATCATACGGTGAGTTGCTGGATGGTTTCTGTTTCGACTCGCTGGCTAATGTTTGTCATGTTTCTTAGGTTTTTACGGCTTGTCAAAAGGTAGTAATACAGATGAAAGGTCGACATCGCTGGTTGTGATAATATCAAAAGATTCCCTACGTTGTCATTAAACTCGTTGTGTTGTGAGGGATGTTTGTGATATCGACGCCTAATCGCCGCTTTAAATGTCCGACCCGGACAATCATTCCTGCTCTCTTTATCATAATAAACGATTTCATTAAACTTACAGCAGTGCGGTATTTGATGGAATCCCACTCGGTACGTGCCTGGTAAAGTTACATTCAACTTTTATCCTCGTCTTGCCAAAAGGAGCACAGGAACACGTGCCTGCTTGACAAACACTTTCACCCGCAACTGTCAGCCACCGGACCACGATCATTTGGATCACGTGAATTAAAATCACCACAGAACCCATGGCAATCTGTTCACATACAAAGGTTCCGTAAATGAGATTCACTAGCTTTAATGGCACTGCTATGCGGCAAGTAATTGATAATTATTTTGTTGATAGCTCGGGTTGTTTTTAAAGCAGAGTGCCTTATTGCGCTGACTCAAACTGCAGCCATCCTCTAAACCACTAAATCGTTAACGCTGCTAACGGTTAAACTTTAATAATAGATAAATATCAATGAAATGAATAGTCCTATGGCGAGGAATGGACCCGGGTTGGGGTGGATTGAGGCAAAACACTTTGGTAACTGCTGAAAGGGGGCGGACTTTGTGATGCCAATATGATTTTAGACAACAAAATAAAGTCTAGACTCCGACCAGTCTCTCCCCTATGATTTTCTCTGTTCGCTTCGTTATTGCCGAGCATCCATATTTATACAAAGTAAAATAGTGCGTACGAATAAAAACATTGATTGCGAGTTACACAAATTCCAGTTTCCGTAATTGCAATTAAAAATCCCTCGACAAGATCTTGACAGAGGGTTCAGTATGGTATCGGGTAACATGAACACACTTCTCCTCCACTGTTTTTTTGTAAATAAATAAATGAAAAAAAGAAAATGCTTGAAAAGTCTCTTTTATGTACGCTAATAACCTGAGTGTTGCGTTTCGGTCACGAGACAAGCTCCTCCTCCCGGATATTCTTTAACTTCCTTTCAGCACTACAATATCCGTCAGTAAAGTCCAAACTGAATGGTTTGTTTTACTTTCCTCGTATACGTAGCAATGCTTCATTCGTGTTAACTTTGCAACTGAGACATTTCGTTGCTCAAAGAACAAAACAACTGTGTATGCAGAAGAGAAACTCAACGGCCCATTGTCGGCCTCGTGCGTGTGGTCAACCACACGCACGAGGCCTACAATGGGCCCTTGAGTTTCTCTTCTGCATACACTGTTGTTTTTTTCTTTGAGCAACGAATTATGATGAAATCCATAAATACATAGCTAGTTCTGCAGTTGGAAACCTACCTAATCTTAGTTACCTCGTTGTGGGACGAAAGCGCAATTGATTATTCGTTTAGAAAGCTCTCTTTTTCTAGGACAAAGAAAACTCGATGCGTATAATTTGCCGTATAATTATCTCACCTACAGTTGGTCCATTATTTTTGTTCTGGAAATGTAAGGATCGTTTGAATTGATTACTGAGTCCGATGACACCAAGCTCATTTCAACCATTTGTGCTTTATCTGAATGTGCAAGCCTTGAAAATCTTAATCTTTTACAATAGCGGCGAAGCTCACTGATTTCCCTTTCGTAAACAAGCGATGCTATTTTTACATGCAGGTTAATGAGATGCATGCTCCTTATGATAAGCATCACAAAGTGTCCTCTTTCTTATAAAGTCACCAAAACAGACATAGTTCTGTCAAATATGAAGTAATATGAAAATGACACTTTGTGATGCTTATTCATAAAGAGCATTGAATCTCATTAGCCTGCATTTCTGAACATTAGTGCACTTTTAACGGTCGATGCCATCCTTGGTAACCAAGCCTTTCAGAATGGACGATACTATATCTGCGTTAGTTTAGGCCTGGACAGGATAGAAACTGGTTATAATTTGTTGATGGAGTAAAACGTACTCACCAAATGCTTAATTGTTCGTATTCACACTGATTTGCTTGTGGTTAGCTTTAATTTGTTGTTTGGGGCAGCTCTATCATTAATATTTAAGAAAGTCACGTTTTATAATTATTTTTTGCGGAAATTTGCGGATCAACCTGATAGTGTAGTGGTATAAAAGGGATGTTAAGAAACAGAGGTTCGGAGTTCGATACCGGGTGGTCATTTACATATTTTCCTTTTTCTTTAATGCAGTGGAGAAAAATTTGCTGATAGTTCTAAAATAACGCGAAAATGGCATCGCCTGTTTACGAAAGGGAACATTAGAGCGGCGAACCCGATATCACCGATGTCCTTTTACGCACAAGTCTACACACTGCTTTCGGGTTTTTCTCGCTGCTGGATGAGTGCCAATGGGATACAGGTATTCAATGAAAAGGATTGCTCTCTCCTAAGCATACTAAACTGGAACTCCCTCCAAAAACACATCTTCCTTGCATTCTGCAACGATTTTGAAAAACACTGCTGCATGCTCGTATACATTCTTCTTTGAAGCAAAACATTGTTGGTCCTTCGATAACGTGACAGGCTTACTCGCCCCATTTTTCGCTAATTTTACGGACTTCATCGAAAATTAACAAAAATAGCTACAGAGACAATTTTTTTTCCTAGTGGTGATCAGAAAATGCGAAGATTTATGTCAGCGAAGAAAAATTAAGGGTTTGGTTGTATTTCTCGGTATTGGTTTCGAACTTTTCGAATTCGAGTTTACTAAAAAATGCCCGTATAGAAAAGGAATGAGCCGAAAATTAAAAATGAATTACTTTGATAACCGACAATTATAGGCACCAAACGAGTTTGTACCGAGATTTTACTGTTAAGAACTCTTGCGGAATTAAATGAACAACAGCTTTTATATATTCTGAGGGGGAGGATTTCATCTGCTTTGCGCTTCCCGTCCTTATAACACAAAGGAAGTTTTCGTTTTAACGAAAAGATAATAGACGCTAAATTGTCATGAACTTCGCAAGAGTTAGTCATAACATGAAAAAACCCTGCGAGTGTATGAGAAGAAAAACTAAAATGGTCTCTGGGTATTTAGGTTTGATCCGGGAGTCAATTTGTCTGGTTAGACAAATATTTTTTACAAATACTTTTCGAGTTGCATTCTTGGGAAGAAAACTCTAGACAGTACTGAGTAAACTAACGCAGTGGAGGTTTAACATCTATTAGGAAAGAAGATTTTGAAATATCGACTGATGAACCACAGACAAAGCATTTTAAAAATGCATCTTTCATGCGACAACCAATAGCCACGTTCCCGCCCCAAATGAAAACCTGATGTGATACGCAAAAACAAGGCTCATCAGGAAACTCATCGGTTACTTAAAATCATCTCTAAATGAAAAATCAAATCAATATTATTCTACAACTACTATCTCAGCACCAGTAAAATTTCACCTGATCACGAAACCCGTAAGTGGGTACGAATCCAGCAGTCCTTACAATACGCTGTGAACCAATTTAAGCTTGTTATTAATTTCGAAGATGAACCGCAGCCTTTCAGAATTGAGCTAAGAAAAATTGAGGGTAAACTCTGTTTTTAAAAAGAACAGAAGCGGAAATAAAGGCTTAAAAAGAGGATCGAAAGTGCAGATAATGTTGTTTTTTCAGGCTTCATCTTTAATTAATTAACTATTGTGTTTAAATTTCCATCAAAGGATAATAAACATCATTATGGAACATCTTAAGTCAAAACTGATATCGATTCCTGCTTGTTAAAGTTTTTCTTTCATGTAAGAAGGGGTATCGAACGACAGACTACATTTGCACGTTTAAGGTAGGTTATATCTTGCGGACTTCATGGTTGAGAATATATATTTTATGAAAGATTAGGGAACTAGTTAAGTGAAGCACTGATTAGCTGTAGATATCGCCTCGGAGTTGGTTTCAGCTCGTCAAAATCAGTCTAAACATTACAGAAATCGTGAAGTTCACTTTAACGCTGATTAATTAAGTGTTGGCGAAACAAAACCACTTCAAGTACCGGTGCTTATTGAAGTTCATGGGAAGTTTTACGGACCCGCTTGGTTCACTACGTTCACGAAACTTAAGATAAGCTTTCTTGGAAATTCTCAACGTTCAGAAACAGTCGGCAGTCCATAACTATTGACATCACTACTAACAGAAAGTAGGAACACGCGAAGTCCTTTTACTTAGTTACCTCCCCAAAACAACACTGGTCGCCAAGTGCTTGTCGCGGAAGCAAAAATACAGGCTGCTTTCTTGAGCAACAAGACTGCTGCCTGGCCGAGTGGTAATGGCGTCGGACTTCAAATCTGTAGATCGCGGGCTCGAGTCCTGCTCTGAACACTAAACAGGAGTTGTGTCTAGCTAGACATTAGGTCAACTGCTTAGTTGTCCCTTAATTAAAATAAGGGGCGCTTTACATTCGACTAAATATTCTGGACATTCCATGCGACAAATGGAACAGTACTAGTGTTTTCCGGTTCGTTGGATTATCCCGTTCCAGGTCATCAGATTCCAAGTTTTGCGCAAAAATATGAAATTAAACGGAAGACTCTTTTACCTTTGTTTACTTGCTTAGGAATTTATCGACGACTCTGAAGTTAAAATAAACGATGTATTAAGTGAGGGTGACAATATAACTTTAATGGTAAGAATTTAAAAGGAGTACGCAACCATATTAAGGGTATGATACCTCTTTATACGAGCTCAAGAGTCACTTTCGAACGACAAGCGAGCTGTTCACTCGAGCGGTTATGCTCACATCGCACGTAGCTCGCATCTATTTGCACTAAAGCTTGTTAAGGCCACTCCTTTGCAATAATGTTTCAGTAAGATATTTCAGTTGTTTGTCAGATAGAGCACTAATATTATATTTAGAAGCTTAAGAAAGCTAATTTAAAATCTCTTTATGAAAGAAGGTTTCAGGATATAGCTTGTATGATGTGATGCATCATCTGTGTCCACCGACTGTCAAACCTATGCTGTGGAATCGACTTTCAACTAACTTAAAAAACTTACCTTCTCTACAATCTTTTAAAAAACAGATCTGTTTAACTAACCTTTCGTCAAAAATAGGATTGCGAGAACTGTGTTTTATGTAGCACATGACCAATTAGCTTGTTTCGGGAACGCTCTATGTGTTTATTTAATTACATAATGATTATTAAATAAGGGAGTTTAAACTTTCCGTCTTTTAATGTAAATGAGGTACTTAAATTTTACTTATTGTAAAAAGTTAAATTTTTTTAGGTGTGAATTTTAACTTATTGTATTGTATAAAAAAGAAAAAAAAACCAACTTATTGCATTAATTTTAGGTGTCCCCTATTAGTAGAGGGTTTCTTACCCTCGGCTAGATCGATTCGACACATGAATAAAGTTTTCATTCCTTCATCCCTTCCAAATTTCTACTCACAGGTTTTGCTTTCAGTCCTTGAATGTTTAAAGCAATGGCGACGTTAAGTAATCAGCAGGTGTTTGCAATCACCCATTGCCTTCTGATCTGGTTTAGTGCTGTCAGATGTGTTGCGGGACTTCCCGTGGGAGTGGAAATAAAAAGATATAGGTTTTGTGGTAAGATACCCGTAATATTTTGTTCTCAATGCCCGCTCAGTCTTAAACCAAAATTTTCTTTTATCAATCAGTTAGCGAATAAAGTATTTCTTCCTGCAATTCTCAAAATAAAATCTGCTTTCGCCAAAAGTTTGATCTTATCTCTTTTTTCCTCCTTCTCTTATTTATCAGTCACATGATCTCTTTAGTCTCAATATAGATTGTTGTTTCACGTGACAACACCACTTCTCAAATCCAAAACTAAAGAGCCACGAACGTTTTAGACTGTTCACAGTCACCAATTTTTGTCGACGGGGCTACCATCTTGTTCTACTTATGCGAGCGAAACTGGGGAGAGAACAGAATGCTCGTGGGTAGGGGTGATGGGGTTACGAGCTTGGGGGTTACGAGGCGGAAAAATGGGCAGACTGTAACAGCTTCACTGCCACGCGTTCACGGCTTTAGTTGCTCCAGCAAAGGCAACACCTGAATGGTCTAAGGGAAATTAGAGTTCATCACAACATAGCAGAGCGTTGATAACTAGAGTGACAGAAAGTGACATTCATCACTTCACGGCTCAGGCCAAAATGGCATCGATTTTAGTAGGATTTTCTGAAGGATGTTTTGACATATAATTGAAGCGTGAGCAAAAAGAGGCATTTTCTCATTCACGGGAAAATTTTCCATTATGTGGATCCAGTTCAACACCAAGATGGATTTTCAAAAGATCCGCTAGGCGAATTTTGTCAACTCCAGCTATTTCAGGAATCTTAAATCGATTTTCGGTCAAAATGTATTTGTTCTTTCACTGACTGAAATGTTTATTAAACGCCACAGGTTCCCGCGGTTGTGGCCTATCTTCGTCACTTACATCATCAATCATCATGGGCTGGGAGGGTTCAGTGGGCTCATAAATGGACTGATAGCGGCTGCAATCGGCGCTATTAGTATGCTGATGCCTGAGCCCATCGCAAAAAGCAATGTAAAGAGGACATGTATGTTTTTCCTCTCACTCGCGACATTACTGCACAGCAGCACGTAATTGATATCATCAGTTTTTCCCTGATTTGATGGTTTTTTTCTCCAGGGGAGGAGACTGGTTCTGCGGAGGCGCCAAAATTTTTTTCGCCTACAGTGCTCTCCACCATCCCTACCCACAGGCATTTTCTATTCTCCCCTGTTTCGCTCGCATCAAGAGACCAAGATCGCGGCCCTTAGAACTCAACTACGCGAGAAACTTAACTTGTAGCTTCATTAATCTAGCTGGAACTAAGCTTACATGTTGAGCTTCCGTGAGCTTCAGCTTTTTGGTAAGCATGTTTATTGGGAATTACTAATCTGTCTCTGCTTATGATGAGCTTTATGATCAACGCGGTCTGAGCCTACGACAAATGTCAAAGGCAACCGTGAAAAACACTGCAGCCATTTTCATCTTTGAGATTTGAATTAGAAACGGCTGATTTCACTTGATAGGCACCACATTGCTCTGAACATGCGTTTCTGATCAGAGATCACAGAACTCGACTTCCGTTTCCGTCGTCGGTATACTACGGTCCGCATCCAACTCGGCGCGTGGTGGTCAGTTTCTTCCCTTGTCTCTTAATTTACTCTCGGTACGAAAAGCTTCGCTATCTGGAATCTTCGCCCTTTGGGGGATGACCATTTAAGCGGATAGGATTTCAACAGACACGTAACAAGGTCGTATGTTTACAGCTCGATACAGTGATTCGAACAAGCAACAGAAAGATTGGGGCTACAATATTGTCCAGTGAATTTAACTGGAAATACGGTCAAATAGATCTCCTCTGCTCGCTGTGCTCAATAGCGTGCTTCGTTTGGAAACCAAGGAATTTTGAATTTCAGAGGTATGGCTGTGCGATCGAGTTTGTTAAAGAATATTGGCATTTTTCGTGACGCTGTAAAATTTGTTTGTCATCTACAGCCACCGAGATATGTAGCGCGGTGATGGTAAATGACAAGATTTGTGGTCACTACACTTGTACAACTTTACCGATTCTACGAGTCAAAAAAGTAATTAGACTGCAGCCACACAACATATCGAGCGCGCTCGTTAATCCACGATTACTCCTACTATTACAAAATGACTCTCTGTTTTGTAAGCGGGGCAATATTGACAGACCCTGAGATATCTGTAATGTAACGGTATTGCCGAATTTGTTCACAGGTCCACACAGCGAGACCACAAAGGTCACAGTGTACCCTTGGCCTTTTATACCATCTGGAAAACCTGCAAATTTTAGCATTACTGTAACCCCTGGTAAGCGAACATTGAATTTATGCATTCATGTTTTTATTCTCATAACATCTTTGCTGTTTTTTTTTTTTCCACTTTGAATGATCAATTTATGAATATTTTTTTTTGCCGTACAAGAAGGGGATTTATAATTTCGAGCATTTTTCTTTTGCTTTTCTATAGACTCTCACATCACTTAGTTTAGAAGGCAATCAAGCCTGCGTTTCGTGTTCCCACAGCAATTCTCGTTCTCCCAAACTTTCACACGTGTTTCTATAACTCGATAGAAATACGGTACATGTTTACTATTTCTTAATTAGTTGAAATGTACTAAATTTCTATAACGAATGCCGCTCTCTGATCGGCTACGCGGCTTACTTTCTGTTTCATTGTACATAGTGATTAGCCTAGCAGCGCGAGGTTGTCACCAAAATGGCGGCAGCTTCTTCCTGTTTTCAGAGTATCTGTAAAGAGCCAAAGAGAGGGGGGCGGGTTCCTCTTATATGTAAGCTGTACGGTATGTGTCACCATAGAAATCAGACAGTTTTGGTCTAGAATGGGGTATAACGTTTTTGACGCGTATAAATAATTTAGTAGAGAACAGGGTTCTTTCTCAATAAGTTGAAACTCAGGAAGTTACTTTGTAATATATTGGTTTAGCGAGGATGTGTTGGACTATGATAGTCTGCGTGGAAAATACCTAGTCTGGGATAGGGTGTGGTTTTTGGTATCTAGTCCAGAATAGTAAGTGTTTCAGTGTCCCAGCGGCACAGCCCTACACTAAAATTAACTTAGCACATCCCCGGTGTTGAAGAGAAATTAGATAATTTACTTTATTATATCAACACCAGTGAAATACCAAGTAAGGTTTCGCGCGAAAACTTCGT
>JAHPZR010004191.1:27500-37500 GCA_019787425.1 Platygyra sinensis
TTGCAAACATCTTCATGGCTAAATTAGAAGCTGATGTAGTCCGACCTTTCAACCCGCCGTTTTATGATCGGTATGTTGATGATTGTTTCTCTAAGAAGAAAAAGGACGAGCCTGATGCTCTATTTGAACGGCTAAATCGCTACCACCTTAAAACATTGTTTTCACCGTCAAGGAAAACCCCGACCACTTCCTTGATACTGCCTTTAGTTAAGCGAAACGTTTTATGTCGCCGGCATACAATCAACAACTTTCTAAACGACTCGTCACAAGATGACAACATCATTTTGAATTTTTCTCTTCGAAGAACGCAAGAAAGTTTTCATCAAGCTCCCTTTTTGGGGTAAAAACGAAAAACTTAGTAAGACGTTTATTGCAAAACTCAACAAGTTCACTAATTTCAATTTCATCTTTGTAATCCTGTGGCAAACAAGGCAAATCAAAAGCCAGTTAACAACAAAGACAAAAACACTCACAGATCCAAAGTTGTTTACAAAGGTGATTGTTCTTGTGGCGTTGATTACATTGGGGAAACTGTAAGAAACTAAGCAGCACGAATTGCAGAGCATTCAAATACTGCTCACACTTCTAAACCTGCAAAACTCCTCAGTGCGGGAAAACCCATCACATTCTTTCACTTGGCATGTTTTATCTCCTAGCACAAACATTCCACAAGCGTAGGATCGTCGAGGGGCAAATGATCCAACGATTCCGCCCAAAAAAATGTTTGTTTGTTTCTTTATAGTGGTCATGCACTTAGCTACACCTAGCTAGGTCACAGGCATGCCACTCAAACTGAAGGAAATGAACAGACTTAAAACTCCCAACCAGAGGGAGGCAGACCAGTTGGCCATTTACAAGCAAGACCGAGGAGTTGAACTAGGGTCCACCGAGAAACAACTCCAGCTTAGTGGTCAGAGCGGGACTTGAACCCGCAACCTCCGGCGCCCTAACCACTCGGCCGCGCTGCCTCCCCCAGTTTGAACAAACAAGTTATTTCTTATGTCTTCAAACTGTTCCTATCGAGAATTACATAAGATATATATGTACGTGCGGAGGGTCATCTTTTTAACCCTGATGATGGCAAACAGCCGAAAACGTTTGTTTCAAGCATTTTAATTTTTAATCATTTCTTAACCTTTTAGCTTTGTATATAGAATATATTTTACTAAGCGAACATTATGGATAGATTCTTAAACAATCTTAAATTTACAATATATGATCTACTAAAATGCTAGAAATGATATTCACAATTATAATTCGTATAATCCGTATAAAAATGTACTCAAAAAATTATTTTTTATCTTAACATATGAGCCATTGCTTGTCTTTCCCTACCCGTTGATCGCACTGAAATATGTAAGTACGTGTATCTGGTTTACAATTTCTTGTTAGCCCAATGAGTTGTTAATTTAGGTTTTCGTTGTTTAGTTTTTACCGTAGGTGTAGATCAAGTCGAGTCAACACAAATGTCACAAACGGTGGAAATGTTTGAATTTAAAAGTTTTACACAATCATGAGATGACTTGCTTTAATACAACTACGCGTCAAAATGGTTCTCTCCATATTGTCCCCAACAGATCTTTATAAAGCGAAAGATGTCCTTGCTCTTATTCAGGAGATTCAGTTTTGACATAATCTTCTCCTTTCTTAATGGAGATCAGCTGCGTCCGTCTGCTATGATATTGCAAGCACTCCTTTCCCATACCGCCTGTTGACGTGAAAATAAGGGGCGGGAAAGTTTCTTGTTCAATGTTTAAAAAACCCTCTTCGAGTATAGGCGCTTTCTCTCATTCTCGTGATTGCAGTATATCTGTTGGAGCTCTAGGTCCTATACGAATCAGCATTAGAGTGACAGACCCTCACTTAAAGAATGCGGATTGTTGGTTTTCCCAGAACCCGCGTGCGTGGAAAGCTAATCTCGCATCTGGAACTCGATTAGAACCCCTTCCTAGCTGTTCTGCCGAGATATCTTGAGGGACAGGCACGATGTCAACATGGCTGTATACCATATTCAGAAAATCGGCTTTTAAATCTCTCAGCTCATTATGACGTTAACTGGGTCACGAACCCACCTCACTTGCAGATCATTGCGTGGTAATAACAGTAACAATAACAATAACAGTAACAATAACAATGACAAGGACAAGGACAAGGACAAGGACAAGGACAAGGACAAGGACAAGGACAAGGACAAGGACAAGGACAAGGACAAGGACAAGGACAAGGACAAGGACAAGGACAAGGACAAGGACAAGGACAAGGACAAGGACAAGGACATGGACAAGGACAAGGATCGTTTCCCAAATCTCCCCGTTCCTTTTGCTATATTGCGTTAGGTCTGTTCAAGTCTTAGATATTATATCACGCCATTATCGATTCATGGCGTAAAAGCATTTAGAAGTTGAGCTGCAATGTTCCAATCAATAGAAAATCGAAAAACGTCAACGTTGTTGGATTTTGAAACAAAGTTGAAAAATTAATGGTCAGCAGTCCAAACTGTTCTCTCAGAAGAAGGCACTTGACTGAGACATAGAAAGAAATGACTAAGTTAAATCTATTAATGTTTCAAAATCCGTGAAATCCGTCTTTTCCGCCGTGTTTAGTAAAAAGGTTAACTTAACTGCTTACCAGCACTGGAAGTTTCCATGCAAGGTTTTTCCTAATAATGGCGGAAAGGACGGATTTCGCGGATTTTGCGGATTTGTTTTTAATTCGTTTTATTTAATACTTCTCTTTCAAACTGTAAGTAGAATATTATTGATATATTTTAATATATAAATAATACATCTTAATATATTATTTATATTATACTTACAGTTTTAAAGAGAAGTATTAAATAAAACAAATTAAAAACAAATCCGCAAAATCCGCGAAATCCGTCCTTTCCGCCATTATTAGGAAAAACCTTCAATGGAAACTTCCAGTACTGGGAGGCAGTTGGATGAAACATTCTTCTAATCACGGCGGAAAGAACGGATTTCACGGATTTTGCGTGAAATCGATTGACCTTTGAAATACAAGATTTTGCTTATCTCTGGTGTCTATATTCTGTTTCAACTGTTTTTATTGAATCACATTCTACATTTGCGTTGACATAGAGGATGATACATCTTTCTTCAAAAATCAATGACACTTTTACGTCACTTTTCTACCTTCCTCTTCTGTCTCAGTTCATTTATTCTTATTCATTTTTGTAACATGAGTCGTGATAATTGTGTAATACACGACAAAAACACGCTGCTGTATATGATATTTTCTCAACTCTTTTCGCTTGCCCCATTAGTTCTGGTTGATATTGTTCTTAACCCCTACTGGGACCACGTGTAGACAGTATTTCCTAAATCTCTCTCAAACGAATATACCGTCAATGTGGCTTGTTAATCGAGTTTATTTTTTGGTGTAAAATACCTGTTGATTGCTGACCAGCGCAGATATTAATAGCAACATTAAATACGGGAAAGTAACGGATGAGAAAATTCGTCTACAAAAGTAGCGTAAATAGTCTAACAGCTGATTGCGTGTCACAACTGGCTGATTAAAAATGTCACTGTTGCTTCGTCACCTACTTTATTGTTCGCTGTGAAAGAGCTGTTGATAGCTGACCAGTGCGACGAAAAAATGGCATTGACATGAAAATTATGTCGCGAGAAAAGTCGTCTAGAAGACTCACTGGAGAGCACCTGCGAACTGATAGCGTGTCACAATTGGCCATTTAAAACAAATAATTACGTCTTCTATTGATTGCATTTTGTGTGGTATAATTATTCCCGAGAACTTCACAAGTCTTCTCTCTATAAAAGCAAAAACCGTTCAGGGCTTACATTGTCGTTCAAGATGCAGAGGGCTCGTTATCCATGCCGTCAACTAAACAGCAGGACGATAAAAAGCGCTGCGTTGTGCTACTTGAGCCCGGTGGTTTTGGGAAAATGTAGTATTATCAGTGCAAAGTGTGTTTGCAAGGTTCAGGAAGAAGGTTTTGAAAATGCGTGGAATGGCGTGTGTCGAACTAGAGATGCCTGTGATAAAGCTCTGCAAGGTTTGTTTATGCGTGTGCTGTTTAAAATTTCGAGCTTTTCTGTCGTTGTTTGGGTGGAATAAATTGATGCAGATTCAGTGAATAATAGCTTGTTTCGTCTATTTCACAGGCATGAAGAATGTCGCATTCTTTTTCAGCTCCATTAGCACGAAAAGTCTAAAGAAAGAACAGAGCAAGAAAAAAGTGCATGTCGAAGAAGAGGGGAGCGATGATGCCGACGAGTTTACGGATTCGAGTCAATACGGCAATTCAACAAGCCAAGAATGGGTTGCAAGTCATGCCACAATCATAAATCAAAAGCTGTGCCCATGTGTGAGTTACTGGATCGCTCTGACCACGACAAATGGTGCACCGTGTAGTCCTCTTGTTATCCACCGGGCCCTTCTGGAGTGCAACGTGGATGTCTTCGCAAATCAGGTAACAACTTTATTCTAATCGTAAAAAATGACCTAACTAATACTATTCATTGATAAAGTGTAATAACTCTTTTACTTTTTTTTACGAGGCATTAAATAAAAAAAATAGCAAAAGACAGACTTTACAGTAAACGTGTAAGTGCCCAAGATAATTCCAACGGTTAGATTCAACAACTTTTATTTAGCCTGGAATTCAAAGTACACTAACTTTGAATTTCCTCGATACCGAAAATTACTGATCACTTGTTCACCAGCCGAATGCTGGTTATTATGAAAGAACCGGAATCAACTTGTTGAATATTTCTCAATCTTAGGTCCCCTGCCACGAGGGTAAAGAGACCGGAGCGATGAAAGAGCTGTTCAAAGTCCTTAAAGACCACAAGAACCCGTTTATGGAGGAGCTAGTGAGTTCGTCATACCAGTATTGCTTTCGTGATGAATTTGAAAGTTTCGTGGGGGACGCCGATTCAGTGGATCTCGACGAATGCGGCACGGAGAACGTAGTCCGAATCTGTCTCGTCGATCCCTCATTTTATTCCAGTCTTTCGTGGGCTTTGAGGAAACTCCAAGATGTAAAACTGGTCATCGACCAGTTCGGCTTCCAATCAGACTGCTCGGCTGTTCCACGAGAGAATGAAATCGTCCACGAACAGGCAAGATTGTCCGATAAACTAACAGTGCTTGTTAATGACATTGGCATCGCCATGAAAAGGCTGGGCTACGCTTTGCACGGTGGAAAAGTGTACAAGAAATGCGACAAGGCAAAGTACACCTATTCCTATAAGTGCGAGGTGGAGGCATTCGTTAATAGTTTGGCAGCGAACGAGTCTTTCAAGGCGCGACTCCTAAAGGACATGAAGAAAGTTATCGATATCCTAGCCAACCCGCACTGCGAGGTCATTCGACCACTTTGTGTAGATTATAATTTGATTGAGGTAAACGACGGCAAGTGCTGGTCAATCAAGGAGCGTCGCTTCCTGGAAAATGCGATCGCGGACAAGGACATTGGTCATGTTACACCACGTGCGTTTAGTTCGTACGATCCAACAAGAGAGCCAGAACCGAAGTATTTGAAAGAGATTTTGGAAAACAGCCTCACAGAAGCTGAAATAGAGGAATTTTGCGAAGATTTCTTGAGGCTCTTGAATCACAATCAAAAGAGACACAAAGACAAAGTTCCTTGCCTTATTGGTGCCGCTAATAGTGGAAAGACGAGTTTATTTCAACCAATTCTAGGCCTGGTACATCATGGCAACATAACAACTATTACTAAACAACGCGTCTTCAATAAGGCCATGATCAATCACTTCACAGAAGTCATCTTCGTGGACGAAGCGAATTCTTCCACACTAGATATAGATGACTGGAAAATCCTAACGCAGGGCGGTTACACAGCCTGTGACATCAAGTATCAAACGGCTAAGTCATTCATTAACCGTTGCCCGATGCTTTTAACAGCGCAACAGAAACTTGAATTCGGGCCAGAGGACCAACCAGCAATGGACCGTAGGCTAAAGAACTACGTCTTCAAGAGTTTGCCTAGCCCAAGAAAGAAAGCAGCAGAGTGGCTCAGAAAGCACTCCATGGATTGTGTTGTGTGGGCCTCGACGAAAGCGCGTCCGACGACGGACCAAGAAGAAAGCTCCGACAGCTGCTTGGGAGAAGAGCAAATCGGTGACGGCGTTCTTAAAGACGAGGAGAAGGACGCTTTACGAACGCTGCCTCTTGCAGACGTCTGGACTGACACTCTTGACGAGACAGGCGAGACAACAGGCACAACAGCTGATGCTGCCAGTGACAATACGGTCGACTCGGATGACGACCAGTGCATTCGTAACTTGAGGAGAGTACTTGGGCAATCTTCGACAGGCTCCCTGCGACATAGACAAATTGCCAGCATCTTGCAAACGCGCGTCAGGGAGAAGGAGGACGAGAATCGGCGGAGACGTGAACTTCATAAGGCAAGACGATCTTTCTTGACAGAGAGGGGGGTCAGCAGCGAGATTGCCGAACTGTTGCCAGAAGACCCCGAAGCAGCGATGCCAAGTCAAATTCAAAGACAACTGCAGAAGCACAGCGACGAACAAGTAGCACACCAAGAGCAAGAACGACGCGAGAAAGCCGGTCAAGCGTTCGAAGGCACCTGGATAAGAGCTACCGAGATGGAGCTGAAGAACTGCTGCGACAAATATCAAAGCAGTAGCGATCCCACAGTTCGCGCTAACGTCAAAGAATGGATGAAGGTCCTGTGCGACAAGTTAAAAATGCATCACAAGTCCTTGGGCACTTTCAACACCGCCGAGGCTGTCCAAGAACGAATCAAGGTATGCACCGCTCTAGGACTGTTGAGAGAAGAGCAGCAGCACCTGGTCACAAGCGTTGCTGAAAGGCTGCCTGTGTTGCCTAGGCCTGTCCTCAGTCCAGATACCGAGGGAGTGGAGCAACATGCATATGAGACGGATGAGGAACGCAGTATTTTCATTACCCAGCAGTGTAATGGCGTACATGAGACGGAAGAGGTAGAGAGCATTTTCATCACTCCTCTTCCGAGCACAAGTGGTGCGTCTACGCCTCATTCAAGCTTCGACGACTGCGCAGTCTCTGCTGCACTACTTCGAGCTAGCACTACCAACAAGAAGAAGCGGAAGAGGCAATCCAGCAGTCAACGTGTAGTGAAAAAATCCCAGAACGTTCTCACTCGATACTTTACTAGTCAAAAGTAAAAGCAGCTTTTTCTCGTAAGATAGGCCGTAATATAGAGTGGTCGTCTCTAGTAGTTTGATACTTTTCCACATTAAGTAAATAGGATTAGGCAATCAGAACGCTACATGTATTTATGTGAATTAGTTACAAGAAAAGGCTTTTGTGTGTCCAAGAAATAAGAGCTTGATCATCTATAAAACGCGTTCCGTACATCAGTGTTTTAACAAGCTAGCTGTTAGTCAAATTTTCATAATTAAATGGTCCAGTTTCCACAGCATTTTAGTTGGTGCGCATTTGTTGTTTCTTTCTAGTCCTAGTTGGATTGCTAACCGAGCGGCATTTTCATTCCAGCCCTTTTCTTTAGTGAGTCTGGTGTTCTTCCGTCTTGAAACTGGAAATCGTCATCTCTCAAAATAGCAGTCCACTGTCCAAACCCGTGCTTAGTTATCCCTTCCTTTAGAAAGTCGTCCTCTTCTTTTGTAAATTTCAAAACGCGACAAATGTTCTTGTGAGAGCGCAAAATTCTTTTAGGCAGGGCGTCCTTTTCGGGGGAGGAGCTGATATTTTGCACTCTTTCAACTGAAGGCCCGGCCTCGGACGTCGAATCTCCGAGTCTTGCGTGGACGTCCTCGTCCACTTCTGAACCCTTGGAACCTTGAAGTTTCTGTAGGCACTCGTGACCCTTCAAAGCAACTTCACGGGATCGTTGCTTTTGATAGTGAACTTTAGCAACAGCAGAGCTGTGTTTTTAGTCTTCCGACAAAATTCTCTGCTCCTCGCTAGTGAGCTGATTGAGGCTCTGCGTTTCAACAATTTGGCGATAGCGCGTGGGATGGATGTACTTTCCGATTGCATCAAACACCAATTTGCTCATGATCTCGCCCAGTTTACCATGTTTGTCGCCATCATTGTTGACGAGAACGAAATCGCACCGGGGTTTAAGCAAAGGTCTAACGTACGAGGTGTAACCATTGAGCACTTGCATGTTCGCATAGAAATCGAGAGCGAAATATCTAATCAGCTTAGTATATAGAGGATATTATACGCCCGCGCGTGGATATAATATGAATTTTATCTTCGAGTGCTCAACGTGATATCGAATTGAACACGAGAAGATAAAATTCATATCCACAAGCAGGCATGTAATATTCTGTTTATTATATAAACACCAGTGAAAAAGGCGCAATTTATTATGTAACCATAACGACGGTTATCTTTTGACGTGTGAAGATAACATGATATTTTCACGAGTGAAGATACGAAGTTTTCGCGCGAAACCTTACTTGGTATTTCACTGGTGTTGATATAATAAAGTAAATTATCTAATTTCTCTTCAACACCGGGGATGTGCTAAGTTAATTTTAGTGTAGGGCTGTGCCGCTGGGACACTGAAACACTTACTATTCTGGACTAGATACCAAAAACCACACCCTATCCCAGACTAGGTATTTTCCACGCAGACTATCATAGTCCAACACATCCTCGCTAAACCAATATATTACAAAGTAACTTCCTGAGTTTCAACTTATTGAGAAAGAACCCTGTTCTCTACTAAATTATTTATACGCGTCAAAAACGTTATACCCCATTCTAGACCAAAACTGTCTGATTTCTATGGTGACACATACCGTACAGCTTACATATAAGAGGAACCCGCCCCCCTCTCTTTGGCTCTTTACAGATACTCTGAAAACAGGAAGAAGCTGCCGCCATTTTGGTGACAACCTCGCGCTGCTAGGCTAATCACTATGTACAATGAAACAGAAAGTAAGCCGCGTAGCCGATCAGAGAGCGGCATTCGTTATAGAAATTTAGTACATTTCAACTAATTAAGAAATAGTAAACATGTACCGTATTTCTATCGAGTTATAGAAACACGTGTGAAAGTTTGGGAGAACGAGAATTGCTGTGGGAACACGAAACGCAGGCTTGATTGCCTTCTAAACTAAGTGATGTGAGAGTCTATAGAAAAGCAAAAGAAAAATGCTCGAAATTATAAATCCCCTTCTTGTACGGCAAAAAAAAATATTCATAAATTGATCATTCAAAGTGGAAAAAAAAAAAACAGCAAAGATGTTATGAGAATAAAAACATGAATGCATAAATTCAATGTTCGCTTACCAGGGGTTACAGTAATGCTAAAATTTGCAGGTTTTCCAGATGGTATAAAAGGCCAAGGGTACACTGTGACCTTTGTGGTCTCGCTGTGTGGACCTGTGAACAAATTCGGCAATACCGTTACATTACAGATATCTCAGGGTCTGTCAATATTGCCCCGCTTACAAAACAGAGAGTCATTTTGTAATAGTAGGAGTAATCGTGGATTAACGAGCGCGCTCGATATGTTGTGTGGCTGCAGTCTAATTACTTTTTTGACTCGTAGAATCGGTAAAGTTGTACAAGTGTAGTGACCACAAATCTTGTCATTTACCATCACCGCGCTACATATCTCGGTGGCTGTAGATGACAAACAAATTTTACAGCGTCACGAAAAATGCCAATATTCTTTAACAAACTCGATCGCACAGCCATACCTCTGAAATTCAAAATTCCTTGGTTTCCAAACGAAGCACGCTATTGAGCACAGCGAGCAGAGGAGATCTATTTGACCGTATTTCCAGTTAAATTCACTGGACAATATTGTAGCCCCAATCTTTCTGTTGCTTGTTCGAATCACTGTATCGAGCTGTAAACATACGACCTTGTTACGTGTCTGTTGAAATCCTATCCGCTTAAATGGTCATCCCCCAAAGGGCGAAGATTCCAGATAGCGAAGCTTTTCGTACCGAGAGTAAATTAAGAGACAAGGAAGAAACTGACCACCACGCGCCGAGTTGGATGCGGA
>JAHPZR010004192.1:0-10000 GCA_019787425.1 Platygyra sinensis
GAAAGCCATGTTGATAAACGGGAACAGAATTTTCTAAACAACGTAGCTCGAACGACTTATTTCCTAGCAAAGCGATTGCGAGAAAGATAACGCTTTCGAAATCTGCCCGCTTGTAAATCTTGAACAGCTAATAGATTATTTTACAATCAGGGTCATTATTAACGGGCGAGTGAATAGGACTTTTACCCGGAAACGTTGGTAGGTTTGTTTGATTAGTCCGTATGTTAGATTTTTCATTTGTTTGTTAGATTTCTCGATGTTATGTGAACGCCCAGTTGAGGTATTTGTTACTCGCGCGTACAAACCGATTTCTCGCTATTCTGTTAGTAATTTTAGCTTTGCCAATATTGTAATTTCAGTCGACCACATCGTTATGATATCGAGGGAACAAATCCGAATCATTAGTGGCAAAGACCGGGTCATTTTCCTCGGTGTATAGTGGTTACGACAAGCTTTCGTTTAAAGTCCTCCGATTTCACACGTGGCACAGTTCGAGTCTGGCCCATCTACAGTCGACAACGTGGGAACTCCCGCACGAAAGCGAAGATTTAAGAAAGGAAAGAAATTTGAACACGAGAATAAAGAAAAACAATGGCATCGGAAGCCACAAACGAATTAGATCCGTCAAGAGATTCTTACGCACTCCGCGAAACAGAGAAAAAACAGCAAGAGTCCTCTCCTCGCGAAGAACAAGACACGAAGGAATTTGATCTCAAAAATAAACGTCATCGCACGCGATCCGAATAGGGTCTACAAATGGACCTTGACTAAGTCCAGTTGGGATCGCGAGAATAACATATTAATTGCCTAAAAGTGACGAAGATGGAATCTATTATTGATTAAAGAATAGACTAGAATGGGGTAGGGGTTCTGAGAGGCCAGCGGCACATACCCAGTAAAAATGTAAGTACTTGGTGTATCCCTTATGATAGTCTATTTAGAACGTAGCATAGTATATGTATCACTATAATAGAGTGATTTCATAAACCCCGTTTCTTAAATGCTAATTAGAATCACTAAATGCTAATGACTGAATACGTGTGTTCAAAAAGATAAAACTCGCTCACGTGCGTCTACGACAGACAATAAACACGATCTTTTTAAACTGTTTTTCATTGAACAGATCAACGTTCATGAAGCTTAGCGACAAAAACTGCAATGTGCATGTGTGCTACCCCAGGACAAGAAAAAAAAAACAATGATAACTACGTGCACACGCAAAAACGTGCTCAAACAGGAACTAATTTCGTGTTAGCATTCAAAATTGCTGTCCGTCTATAAAAGTTTAATACGTATGAAAATAGAACGTGTGCGCAGTTTTGGAAAACTGCTGAAGTTACTTTTCACCGTATCTCCTAGACTTTTTTGAAGAGTCTCACTCTTCTTTCAGATAAAAGAGCAACTAACTCCACACACACAGGCATGAGACAGCGTGGGTGACGCCAAATCTAATCTATCGCTTTGTAGGTTTTCACTTCCTTAAAAATGTGTTCTATTTTTACCCTCCTCTTGGAGAGGAGCGTGTTAAACCTTCGCGCTCGCCTTCGGTCCCTGCCATTTAATAAATGCATCTGGTTAGCTTTTACGGGTGTGAGTAGTGACCCGCCATCTGGATACGCCTTATCAGCCGAAGCTTTGCATTAGGTGGCAGATCCAAGTTGCGCCCTAGACCAATAGGTGCCATCAGTCGAAAGGAAACCGCATCGTGCGTGCTCCCTAGGAATCCAGCCTGAACAAAGCGGATATGTCCTTCACTGTCCATCACTAGTTGAGTATTCATACAGTGATAGTGCCGATAGCCTTTATGGAATGGCCGCTGTGGTTCAATTAGTTCAATTAGTGGTCGATAGATCTCATGTTGTGTGGTGTCTATTACACCCACTACATTAGGAAATTCTTCCCAATTTCCCATAAGATTTCTCCATTCACGGAGAGTGGGCCAACTTATTTGATTTTGAAAAGAGCGCCAAAGCTCTGGAAGAACTTTGTAGACAATGCGGACAACGGATGACGGATCAATGTCAAACCAAAGAGAGAGTGTGTCCACATGGGGATATTTCCGTAACCAAATAATCGTATTAAGTAGAACTTGGTTGATTAACGTTATTTTCTGGCGGCGCTGGGTAATGCGAGGCTGTCCACATGTCTATTACACCCACTACATTAGGAAATTCTTCCCAATTTCCCATAAGATTTCTCCATTCACGGAGAGTGGGCCAACTTATTTGATTTTGAAAAGAGCGCCAAAGCTCTGGAAGAACTTTGTAGACAATGCGGACAACGGATGACGGATCAATGTCAAACCAAAGAGAGAGTGTGTCCACATGGGGATATTTCCGTAACCAAATAATCGTATTAAGTAGAACTTGGTTGATTAACGTTATTTTCTGGCGGAGCTGGGTAATGCGAGGCTGTCCACATGCGGTTAAACTGGAAAGGGAGGGTAAAAGATCTAAGGCCAGCCTCAAAAACGAGCCCGGTGTCTCGCCAGTATTTCCCCAAAACAACCATACTTGTCCTGATATTAGGGAAAATACGTCACGACCATAAAAAAGTACATCCATGAAAATCAGGAAGTAAACGCTGCTGTAAAGGAAACGTACCATCGTCTAATGGAGGCTGTAAAGTAGTTAAAAGCAAAACAAATGCCAAAATATTTAACACTACCGCTTGGATCTCTTGTACGTCCATTTTTTTTTACAACAATGATTCCAAGGTAAATTTAATTGCGGATTGATAAGTTTATTTACGCTATTGTTTGTTAATTTGTAACTGGTACAATAACATCCCAGAATTTACATATTAAAGTGATTTCACAAACCCCGATTCTTATATGCTAATCGGAATCTTTAAATGCTAATGTGCGAGAACAATAGAGCCAATACACCGTTCTAATTTAGAGATGGTTTCCCGCAAACATAAACAACATTGTTTGCAATGTTTTTAATATCGTTTTTATCGAACAGAAGCGCGCTCGATCTCATTACAATCTGGGGTCTCGTTTGAAACTTGAACCGATTTGGAACGGCTCGGCTATGCGCACCGAGGAAAACAGAGCCAAAAACATGAACTATAATAATAGGTCAAAATGCGTTAAACGAACATTAATCATTTCAGTTAAATAGCTGAGAACTGCCCGACTGGAATAAATATGGAGCAAAGACATGGCTTCCTTCTTCCTTTTTTCTTGGTCTTGTCTAAATAGGTATTCACTTTTGCGAGCAAGTCGTTCACGTTGTTCATGGTGTCTATGGCTTTCTGACACATTTGTGCTTCTTTTGCGTGATCAATCTTCCGCTTCTTCTCCTCTTGTCTGCCATTTTCTTCTTCGGAACTATCCAGTAATGAAGCGACCAATTCATTGTGAAGTTTCCTTTTAACAGCTTCTGCTTTTCGTTGACTTGGAGTCATTAGCGTGGAATACTTTGTTTGCCTAGCAATCAAGGCAGGGGTTTCGTCTAGACCCGTCGACATTGTTGGCTGGTTGGCAGGTTGAGCCGATCGCAAAGTATTCTTAATTACGTTCCGCATTCTCCCCGTCAAGCGATCTGTTGATTGCTCCAGGTACATCCTTACAACGTGGTCAGGCAATCCCGCCTCAATGACTCTTTGCTTGGCAAAGAGCAACACCTCCTTCCAGTCCCTTGCCGTGGCAGAGGTTATAACATTCCACAATGAAGCGTTTTTCATTTTCTCCGATGGAGACGCGTTTCCTTTGAGCACCTGTTTAATGAATCAAGCGAAAGGAAGAAAGGCCTTTAGAAAATTGGTTCTGGGCGGGAATGGAAACACTTTTAGTTTCTAGCCGTCTATTTGCCGCAATATTTGTAAACAATACCAGCTGAAACTTTTACCTTTATCCTGATTGTTTTCAGAACGCACCGACTCTTCTTTTTCTGCGTCCCATCAGCGCCACAAATTTGACATTTTGAAAAAAGCCCTGCTTGCCACTTCTTAAAAGGATGACTGCCAGCGCGAAAAGAAGTTTATTTTATTTTCCTTTTATTTTGGCGCACGTGGAAATTTTTTTTTTTTTTTTTTTAGACACACGTGGAAAATATGTAAATTCTGGGATGTTATTGTACCAGTTACAAATTAACAAACAATAGCGTAATTAAACTTATCAATCCGCAATTAAATTTACCTTGGAATCATTGTTGTAAAAAAAATGGACGTACAAGAGATCCAAGCGGTAGTGTTAAATATTTTGGCATTTGTTTTGCTTTTAACTACTTTACAGCCTCCATTAGACGATGGTACGTTTCCTTTACAGCAGCGTTTACTTCCTGATTTTCATGGATGTACTTTTTATGGTCGTGACGTATTTTCCCTAATATCAGGACAAGTATGGTTGTTTTGGGGAAATACTGGCGAGACACCGGGCTCGTTTTTGAGGCTGGCCTTAGATCTTTTACCCTCCCTTTCCAGTTTAACCGCATGTGGACAGCCTCGCATTACCCAGCGCCGCCAGAAAATAACGTTAATCAACCAAGTTCTACTTAATACGATTATTTGGTTACGGAAATATCCCCATGTGGACACACTCTCTCTTTGGTTTGACATTGATCCGTCATCCGTTGTCCGCATTGTCTACAAAGTTCTTCCAGAGCTTTGGCGCTCTTTTCAAAATCAAATAAGTTGGCCCACTCTCCGTGAATGGAGAAATCTTATGGGAAATTGGGAAGAATTTCCTAATGTAGTGGGTGTAATAGACATGTGGACAGCCTCGCATTACCCAGCGCCGCCAGAAAATAACGTTAATCAACCAAGTTCTACTTAATACGATTATTTGGTTACGGAAATATCCCCATGTGGACACACTCTCTCTTTGGTTTGACATTGATCCGTCATCCGTTGTCCGCATTGTCTACAAAGTTCTTCCAGAGCTTTGGCGCTCTTTTCAAAATCAAATAAGTTGGCCCACTCTCCGTGAATGGAGAAATCTTATGGGAAATTGGGAAGAATTTCCTAATGTAGTGGGTGTAATAGACACCACACAACATGAGATCTATCGACCACTAATTGAACTAATTGAACCACAGCGGCCATTCCATAAAGGCTATCGGCACTATCACTGTATGAATACTCAACTAGTGATGGACAGTGAAGGACATATCCGCTTTGTTCAGGCTGGATTCCTAGGGAGCACGCACGATGCGGTTTCCTTTCGACTGATGGCACCTATTGGTCTAGGGCGCAACTTGGATCTGCCACCTAATGCAAAGCTTCGGCTGATAAGGCGTATCCAGATGGCGGGTCACTACTCACACCCGTAAAAGCTAACCAGATGCATTTATTAAATGGCAGGGACCGAAGGCGAGCCCGAAGGTTTAACACGCTCCTCTCCAAGAGGAGGGTAAAAATAGAACACATTTTTAAGGAAGTGAAAACCTACAAAGCGATAGATCAGATTTGGCGTCACCCACGCTGCCTCATGCCTGTGTGTGTGGAGTTAGTTGCTCTTTTATCTGAAAGAAGAGTGAGACTCTTCAAAAAAAGTCTAGGAGATACGGTGAAAAGTAACTTCAGCAGTTTTCCAAAACTGCGCACACGTTCTATTTTCATACTTATTAAACTTTTATAGACGGACAGCAATTTTGAATGCTAACACGAAATTAGTTCCTGTTTGAGCACGTTTTTTGCGTGTGCACGTAGTTATCATTGTTTTTTTTTTCTTGTCCTGGGGTAGCACACATGCACATTGCAGTTTTTGTCGCTAAGCTTTATGAACGTTGATCTGTTCAATAAAAAACAGTTTAAAAAGATCGTGTTTATTGTCTGTCGTAGACGCACGTGAGCGAGTTTTATCTTTTTGAACACACGTATTTAGTCATTAGCATTTAGTGATTCTAATTAGCATTTAAGAAACGGGGTTTATGAAATCACTCTATTATAGTGATACATATACTATGCTACGTTCTAAATAGACTATCATAAGGGATACACCAAGTACTTACATTTTTACTGGGTATGTGCCGCTGGCCTCTCAGAACCCCTACCCCATTCTAGTCTATTCTTTAATCAATAATAGATTCCATCTTCGTCACTTTTAGGCAATTAATATGTTATTCTCGCGATCCCAACTGGACTTAGTCACTTTCTATTTAAGTATATACCTTATATACTTACAGAGCAAACATTCTGGTACGTTTGCTAGCCGTAAATATGAAGAACTGTCCCCAAAAGTCAGAAAATGTGCGACCCCATTCTTGTAACTCTATTGAAAATGCGACCCCATGATAGTCAGTCCAGTCGTGAAAATGCGATCCCATCTAGTGGCACATCCACATTAGCCTCTAATAAGAAAGTACCTACCTCCGGGCCAAGGAGTCTATGAAAAGATCAAGATAACATCAAAGCAGAAGACTGGACTATCGAGTTTCTATAGCTCAATTGCGAGTTGTCTCCCCTTTTCGTCTTGGGAATAACATTGCCGGCTCACTCGCTGCGTTCACGTGGAATAAAAGCGAAGGAGACCATTTGGTTGTAAAATAAGGTAGTTTGGTTGTAAAATGGGGCTTCCATTGTGCCTGCACAAATGAAAATTCTGACAATGACAATCAAAAAGTAACTTCATAATGTGGTGTCCTTTTAAAACAAAAATCACCTATAAAATGGCAATTTGTTTCTAGTTTCGCATTGCTATAGGTCTGTTGAGCCGATTTACGTAAAAAAGGAACTTTTTAGGCTACGATATTTTCTGCACTCACAATGAAATAGTCAGAAAGAACTTCGGAAAGTAAAATAAGTTAATACGTATAAAATAATAGCAGAAAGGTAGATTCTTAAGACTACCAAAGCTTTGTGAGTTAAGAGTTTTATTCAGTTTTCGGTTTTGGGCGAAATTTCTTGCGGTTTCGCGGTTTTCGGCAATTTTTTGCGCGGTTTTTCGGTTTCTAATAACCCCCTACGCCCCCCTCCTTTAGGGAATCCATTTTCATTTGTAGACCTTCAAGGCCGGCTGTAAGGGCGATAATATCCTTTGATTGTCTCAACAGATCGTCTTCAAATTCGATTTGTTTCTTAAGAGCATTTCCAGCTCTATTTCGTTTCTTTCTTGCATTGTCTAGGTCCATTTGTAGACCCTTTTCGGATCGCGTGCGATGACGTTTATCTTTGAGATCAAATTCCTTCGTGTCTTGTTCTTCGCGAGGAGAGGACTCTTGCTGTTTTTTCTCTGTTTCGCGGAGTGCGTTAGAATCTCTTGACGGATCTAATTCGTTTGTGGCTTCCGATGCCATTGATTTTCTTTATTTTCGTGTTCAATTTTCATTTCATTTCTTAAGTTTTCGCTTTCGTGCGGGAGTTCCCACGTTGTCGACTGTAGGTTGGCCAGACTCGAACTGTGCCACGCGTGAAATCTTAGCAGAGGACTTTGATCGAAAGGTTGTCGTAACACGCACCACTATACACCGAGGAAAATGACCCGGTCTTTGCCACTACTGATTCGGATTTATTTCCTCGATATCATAACGATCTGGTCGACTGAAATTACAATATTTGTAATTTTAAAATTACTAACAGAATAGCGAGAATGGGTTTGTACGCGCGAGTAACAAATACCACAACTGGGGGTTCACATAACATCAAAAAATCTAACAAACAAATGAAAAATCTAACATACGGACTAATCAAACAAACTTACCAGCGTTTCCGGGTAAAAGCCCTATTCGTATATCTTTATGCCTTCTAAGTTAAGAGAGTAGTATACTATGTTGTTTTTACTCCGCGTTACTGCCTAGGTAGGCCTAGGTGGGCCTAGGTAAATCATTAATATTCAAACTGTCTAGGTACTTGTATACTAATGAAGTACCTAGGTAAATCATTACTATTCAAACTGCCTAGGTAAAGTGTCTTCCTCCATACTAATAAGCATCGCTCTAGTACAATACAAACAATAAACTCGCCTAAACTTGCCCGTTAGTAATGAACCCTGATTGTAAAAAAAATCTATTAGCTGTTCAAGATAAAAGCGGGCAGATTTCGAAAGCGTTATCTTTCTCGCAATCGCTTTGCTAGGAAATAATTCGTTCGAGCTCGTTGTTTAGAAAATTCTGTTCCCTGTTTATCAACATGGCTTTCGTTACCGATGTTCGCGAAGTTCAAGCTCTTTTGGACGCTTGTTTAACTGTCCGTGATCGGGAAACGTTGACAAGCGCAAAATTTTGACAGCGTAATAAGGTTCTCTAGCTTTCTTTGAAAACGTTCTCCGATTTTCGAAACCGGGCTCTTTTAACCCCGATTGGTTAATGAAAATACCTGTTAAGTTTTTATCTGAACTCTCAGCTGTGCTGACGAGAGAGAATTTAGATTCTTAGCAAACTGCTCGAGGTTTCCGCGCCGTTAATAGGGAACTTAAGCAAACCACGACGGCAACGGCAACGGGAACGTCACCAAACAAAAGATTTAATGAGCAGAACAATAGCTGTGCACGTGCGTTATAAATCTTTGTACATTTCGTTACCGTTCTCTGCCAAACTACAACGTGAAATGACCAAGTTTTGCGTATTGTGGAGAACGTACGCCACGACGGCAAATATTTTGGATTTCCTTATGTAACTGATCGTTGGCTTTGCACATTTACTTTGAGCAGGTTTTTAGACAGATTTGCATTCTGAACGGGTTTAATTACTTACGAAATTCGAGAGTAAAATTTAAATTCACTTTTTACTAGGCGTCGTCCCTGGCGTCGTCGTCGTCGGTGCTTAAGTTCCCTAATCACGCAGCGCCTCTTACTTTTAACCCTAGATTTGCATACTGACAAACTCAAACGGAGAAACCCATGGGACAGCTCTATCATTGAAATTACAACAATACAAGCTCGGAGCGCTAATTAAGTGTCAATACACCACAATAAATATTTTTGAACAGCTTGTTTCTTTTATTACGTTTATAAGCGAATACAAAAAAAAAAAATTAATACACAGAGATTTGAAATGAACAAAAAATACATTTATTGTGATTAACACAAAGTAAATCAGGAAATTAGGATGCAATGAACAATAAGACTGAAGTCTCCTTAACAAAGAAATAAACTGCAATAGAACAACACACTAGATATCGGTTTGAAATAAATTTTTTTATTGAGGACAAAACACAGTAGTTCTAGTCTTCATCTTGTGGAATGGGTTGCTTCTCAAACAATCGATTAAGCAAGAATTTCCGCTTATCAATGGCTAGTTCTGTCGATTCTAACCAATCAAATCCATCTGTATCTTTCAGATCTTTTTGGGTTTCCATCACTTTTTGGAAGGTGTAATCTTTCTTCATCGCTCGCATCCACTGCAAATACTCTAAAAATACTTTTCTCAGTTCTTTTCTGTAGAGAGGAAGGAGAGCGTTAGGCGCTTTAAGATGAGCTACATTTTCCGAATCTCCGTTCCTTTCGTACTCGTCGACCAAAGCATTGAACTGAACCTCGTGACGTTCCTGCGGTTCATCTAATATGCGCGACCAAGGGTTTAAGCGCTCTGTCACTTCTTGGGAAGAATCCGTTTCTTGGCTAGACTGAGAGTCTTCATTGTCTTCGTAATATCCATTACCTCGTTGAAGAAGGCAGTATTTATAACCGTTGCTCCAAGACATTTTTTTTGGGTTTGAACAGCACGAACATTGACAGCAAACTGAACAGCAAGTGGAACGCCGCCTTTAAAACAAGCAGTGAAAATGTGAAGCTTATGGGACGCGGTTTAGTGTGACAAGCTACTGTTTCTACAGGCGGGGTTACTAAGCTCTCTTCTCTGTGTTCGGCCCTTCAGCGTCTCCATACAAAGTGAGCCGCTCAGGAACTGAATCTGCTGTTGTTTTATAATGTTTGATGTTATTGGCTGCTTTTCTAACGCCCCTTGGTAGAGATTTCAGTGATTTCTTTACTCCTCTTGGTTGAGATTTCAGGGATTTCTTTACTCCTCTTGGTGTCGATAAGTGATGGACTATTGTATCCTTTTCCTCTTCCTGCACTGATAGAGGTGTTTCACTTGTTGAAGGTCTTACTCCCTGG
>JAHPZR010004192.1:15000-17500 GCA_019787425.1 Platygyra sinensis
TATCATAAATTTGCGACAGCTGTGTGCTAATTACAGAGAAGAAATCCGAATATAGGTTACAGATTGCGCGTCATTACTTTGGAGCGTGACTTTTAGTTTCATTTTGTAGCAGCGAGTTGTGTTAATGATCTCGACTACACTTTTAGCTCGAGGAAGGAAGTCGACCCTATTGGCGCTTCCGCCAACAGGATCCACGTTTAGTGGCGCGGGAAGCCGCTGTGCTCTTCAATGCTATCTAGATGTTATTGAAATGGTTACAACATATCAAATATACCTACGTGAGAAAAACGTAGCCAAGAATTGTCAAGCTGATTCCAATCGAAGAAAGCGTCAGGACCCAGGTATGTGAGAATTTCCAGGGCTTTCTTGTCTGTCTGCGTAACATAAACAAGAAAAAAAAAGATGCCTGCACCACAGCCAACTGTCGTTAAAACTCTCCGAGAAATCATGCCCTTTAGAGTTCGGAGAAATTTAAATAAGTGCCACGGCTTTATAAGCTGATAAATAGAAATCGTGACTCGAAAAATAACAAACAGTCTGGAAGGACGGTAAAAAGCCTTTTACGGGGAGGTAAAGATAGAAAAATGTTTCTTATTTTGGACTAAGGAACATTTTGTTATTGAATTAGAGGATAGCTAAATTACCCATCTCTTGAGTAATTTCCTTTCAATCGCATTTGTTAAACCAAGAGAGGATGATGAGTGAGAAAGAACTTATTCCAAATACGGTCAGAACTTCATGCTAGCCCACATATCCATATATGGATAAGACATTCCATATACGGATATATATGGATAAGTCAATATTGGAGTGTGCTCTATATGTGGGCTAGCATGAAGTTCTTGCCCCAGATACAATCCATCTAAAGTTAGTTATTTTTAGACACGAGCCCAGTCCCTCAGCAGATAATGCTACGAAGTGCGTTGCGTGGATGTTTTCGGGAAGATAAGAACACGTGTTAAGCTGTATGGACTGTCCGCGTGAGTAATAAGATTGGCTACTTCTAGACTCCCCTCGGATTTCCAACCGGATTGATCTAAAAACGGGGTTTATCATAGGTTTATTATATAACTAGTGTTTGTAGACGATGTAACGCGCGCTCTGATTGGCTAAGTGCAGCTTAACGCCAGGGCATTATTCTCCCGTCATGCTATCGCTCGGTCAATACGGCAAGGCCTCAGTTTGAGATTTTCCTGTAACGACCTCACTCTCAGTTTATTAAGTAGTTATTACGGTGGATTATGTCTTACCATTCTTCAATTCATCCTCTCTTATTTAAACGAATGTCACAGAAAAGATACGGTAATACAGGCAAAATCTTTCTTCAACTTGTCTTGCAACGTTGTTGCATTGCAAGTTGAAACCCTCTGTTGCTCGTATTATCACGTTTTGACCAACTTGTCTCGCAACAAAATACAATGTTGCAAGTTGAGGAAACATGTTGCACAAAGTGGAATCGAGTTCTACTTTCTGCAACAAATTTTAGTTTTGCTGCTCGTATTACCACTGAAGCTTCAACTTCTCTCGCAACAAATTTGAATTCAAGGCTTTTGATTGGCATTCGCGAAGTCCAGACACACGCGGCAAATAATAAAAAAAACATGGCGGTCCGTGAAGACAGCCTGAATTCGAAGTAGACCAGTATTAAACTCTCAGAAATTAAAATCATAAAAGTTTGTGATTACCTTATGTATATTCTGTCTAGCTCTATCAAGTGATTAATTTATCTATTTTACCTAGTTCTCTGCCTTAATAGTGATTATCTTATGTATATTCTGTAAATAACCACCTCTTAACTGCACTGTGGTAGTGGCCAACTCGAAAGCTCTGCTCCTTTGGCCACTACTTACTATTTAACAATGAGATTATGAGCTCGAGATTTCTATGAGGTGATAGTTGATGAGGCCGAAGGCCTCATCAACTATCACCTCATAGAAATCAAGAGCGAATAATCTAATTGTTTTAGTAGAATTCTTTCTAAAGTTTACTCCAAATAACGGTTTCCAATTATTTCTCGACGTATTATTAAACGTTGCGCCTTAAAAAGATCGCCCTGATTGAATTGGCATTTAGATGATGAAGTTTGTACGTGCGCGCATCATTTTCTTCGATCATTTCAATTTCTTTTAAGTCAAGAAACCGTAAATGTCCTTCGTTTAGTCTTCTCAGGATTTTAATTATCCATTTTCATCAAAATTTTCCTCCAGAACTTTAGCAAAACGAAAAACGTCGCCATTTCGTACACGAGTTCCAGCCACTGCACACTAATGGCTGATAGTGTGCAAAGGCTCAGCCAATCAGATTACAACATTTGCATTAGTATACTAGTAGAATTCTACTAATGCAAATTAATACCTGAAGCGGTTTTTTTTCAACTGATGAAGGCTTAAGAGTTAGCCGAAACGTCTTACCGTAATATACAAGTCAGTGACAAAAAACAACACTTTTTATCAACTAAATTAATACCTAGTTCACATGTACCTACTTTTCCTTTGTTCTT
>JAHPZR010004192.1:27500-40000 GCA_019787425.1 Platygyra sinensis
GAGCGGCAGATCTTTTCCTTTAGGGACAGTAGTAAGGTAGAAATGTTTATAATACTTGAACTTCCTTCTGCAATTATTCTGCCAACTCCAATTTTGGCCGAGACATGAGGTGAGGTAATCGCACCACGATATACATAAACTACAGTCTGAATAGTAAAAGTGCCGATAATAGCGGAATTTCAGTGTAAACCAGCGTTTCACATCACTTCTGTTGATCACAAGCCGCTGACAATTTCCTAAGAAGGCGTCCGATGTCTCATAAGAGGAACACTGGTCACCTGTATATTGGTAAAACGAAAAATAAATCTCAGTAATTCTGTTTATAGATGGTCTGAAAAATGCAGCCGCCTCTTACTGTTAGCTGCCTGTTGTTTTGTTCTTACGAACTTAACTAACGTTAAAATCAAACAACAAAAGTTATTTTATGCTTTCAACATACAGTAGCACATGCAGAGCCACCTTAAATTTTCGAAAATTTAAGGTGGCTCTGAACCCCACATGCAGAATTTTTTTTAAACTTTGTCAAAAGTTGCATCTCATTCTGCTTATCAAAATTCTATTATAAGAAAAAATTTCACCGTGCCGTTTTTTGAAATATGAGCGCTTAAAGCTAAAATTAAGGGCACTTTTAGCAGGTCATAGTGTTGCTATGGTAACCTATTGTGTCACGAAAATAATACCAACGTGTTCACCAATGATTGGGCAGTGTTTTGATACCATGATTGTAGCATCAACTGATAAAGAGTGGTAATAATGACCCATCAAAATATACGTCTTGGAAAGTGTTGGAAACTGTTTTGAGCCACCTTAAGGCGTAACAGGTAAGCCAAGGGAAAGAAAAGAAGTATTGAAATTTAGGAGATGAAATCACAAGCTAAGGATTGAACCTGGTAGATATGATCACTGGCAAATTCCAAGGGCTAACGCCCTATTAGTAAACCTAATCTAATTGAAGATCGACGAATCTCACTTTCTGATGTATTGCATCAAGTACCCTATTCAAAAAGCTGAATTTCATTGAGAAAAATAGAAAATAGTGTTCCGAAGTTTATGCAGCCCTCTCCATTACAAGCCACCTGAAAGATTATGAATTCTTCAAATCAATATTCAGTTAACAAAGTTCATTTCATATTGCTTTGATATGCGTAATATCCTTCTTTCCAATTAAACCGATACTGAACCTTGGTGTATATTCAGGATAATTAATAACTATTCACCGAAGTGGAGGTGGCTAGTAGTGGATATTTACCTGACTTATCAGTTAGATTATATACAGCACAGAAAATAAATTTGGATGATTTCTTCACTTGTCGCGGATGCAAACCGAGAAGCCATTTTTTCTCGAGTTGCTCGGAGGTAAATAGCAAAGGATATTCTGAGTTTGACTAGCCAATCAGAGGGCGCCTTCAACGCTATCTACTGTTTTAGTATATACTAATCATTACTATTTTGGCTTACAACAGCTTTTGCGACACTGACAGTGTATATGTTTACCAAACTAAAGCTATTTGTTGTTATTGTTCAACTGGCTGGAGGCAATTTGAGGCGGAGGTTAGATATTTCTCCTTCAGTTAGAAAGTGCTTTATTTAAATTTGACATTACGGCAGCTAATTCGCCTCTGCATCTAGATAAATTCGTGAATTTCACAATGAAAGATTCTCAAGAAGCTCTCTAGACAGATGTCAGGCTCGCAGGTTCCTTGAGCCTCGGTAACTTTCATTTTTACAACTTTTGAACAATTGAGAGTGACGATGCTTATCACTGTGACCTATGAGGGTGTTGGAGGCTTTCAAATTTGCTTTGCTCTTTTATCGAGAAAGAAACCCACCTTCAAATGTGTTTTCAGAGCTCTCAATTACTACAAAACAAACAGAACATAATTATTAATTTATGGCTAGAGCCATATAGAGCTAAGTGACAACATAAGGCGAGCTACCTTTGGACAATAGCTGGGGTCGTATTTCTCTTAAAGCCTACAGCCATTTTAAACGTTGTTAACGGCTGGCGAAAACAAGATGTATTCCACGAGCGCACGTTGGATGTAAGAGGGTAGACAGTCAATTGCAACGACGCGCGAAGCGCCGAATTAGCTAAAACCATCTCATTTATATATTCAACAAGCGTGAGTGGATTAAATGCTTTATCAAAAGAGACGCAAAATATAGAAAACTAAAATTAATTGAAAATTAAAACACTCCAAAACAATACATTACTCGTACTGGCTCAAATACCGTGATGGTTACGCCATTGAAAACTCTTGAATTGCATGTAATCTCATCATCCAGTTTTTGATAATTGTTTTCAACTATCACTACCGCAAACGTAAAATATCGCCGGTACGGACCGAGTTAAACAAGAAACTTTTCTGACGATATTCTTCCGGTACAGTCCTCTCCCTTCGTTAATGAGAAGTAAATAATAACGTTATCAATACGGTATATATTAGTCCACAGTTATATAATTCAGACATCTGTGAATCGTCATTACGTGGGCAAATACATGTGCAGGTGGGAGATGAAAGGAAAACAAAACCGATATAGGGCCTTGCATGACTTGAGCGAAGAACGAAACAGACGACTGCGTTGGCCTTTCTTAACGCTGCGTCATCAGTAGCCCGAAAGAAAAACACGCTAAAGAAATAATAAAGACATTTAAAGTAAAAAAGAAACAACAAACATCAACAACAAACGAGGGAAAGAATGAAAAGGCCACAAAACAACAATGCCAAACTAAGATAAACAGCAAAGTTCGGAACGGTGTTTTCTATAACGTGTATGATTCCAACTGTTCTTAATAAATTAGTGCTCAAAACGTTCATCGACTGAAAATTACGATGTCTGTGAGAGAAAAAATAATATTGGTTTTCTGAGTTTCATTGTAAACTTGTGGATGTCAATTCGAGAACAAGATTATCAGAGAACGAAAAATGGAAAAAAATTGTGCGAGCATATCTGAGTCATGGCTTGTAAAGCAATACAATCTCTCGGAACTTGTTTGCCTCAAAGAGCCAAACTGTTCGGGCAATCTAAATTGAAAAAATGAATCCGGCTTTAGGATTCAGAAAGTAGTGCTTACACCCTCAGCCAAGAGTAGAGGAAATAGCTGAAATACAACATTTCTCAAACTAACAGACTAAAGGAATATTGTGTTGTTGGCTCCCATAATTGCAGAAAAAATAACACATGAAACCAACATAAATTAGCTAGATGTAATAAATTAAAATTTCCATTAGCTTTGATCTACATTGAAATCAAAAGTGGCTGGCTCACATAAGTTTAGTTCTTGACGAAAAAAACAATCGATACTTGATCAGTATTTTGGAAAGTAGACTTCTAAAATGGTTGATGATAAGGCTCAATGCAGTTGCGTAAGTAGTTTAATTTAAAAAATTTGCATGTTCTTTATATAAATGTAAATACCAGTTAATTGCATGGTAAGTTACGAACCGTCTGTCATTTACCGTGTGCTAGTTAAAAGGTGCGTGATTTGGTCACGATTAGAAGAAAAAAACATATTGATAAATTTTGAAACATTTTCCAAATGGGCGACTTCGACGTTTAACGCATCGAATAATTAAGTTAAAAATGGCTGGAGAAATTCCTCATTGCATTTCTTTTTCAGGCGTAAAAGCCTATTTGGTGTTATTTTTCGAAGCATTGTGCCTCTCCATTGTTTATTTGCAAAGTGAAAGTCCAATTGATTATTCTAGAAGGCGGAACATGGGAGAAACATTAACAACCTCACTAGCTTCATGCCAGCTGCAATATTCTTCAATGGTTTACTACAAAACGTTAACTGTACAAATAAGTAACTGATTCACGGTCTGTGTGACACTTTGTTAAGGAAAGATGAAGAGAGATCCCGAACGGGGAGAAATATGAATGATTGTTTACCTAACCCATCTCTGCAATAATAACTAACCTAAAATTAAAATAGATTTGCTTCATACTCACCCAAAAGAAGACTTAAAATAAGGACTCCGCGGAAACATTTGAAAAGCCTTCCTTTTTAGCTGGAGAAAAGCTAACCAAAAACACTGTTACGTCAAGAAACAAATAATATAACTGCAATGAATTTGAGCAGGAGTGCAATATTGAGATCAATTGCCCGTTGGTGGCACAAAACATAAACTCGAGCCTCTCGTGTTAAAAGCTTTCTTCCGAGTCGCGTCGAAGACTAACTGCAGGTGATAATTGTCCGGTATTCATTTTGCATATCTACTAAAGGCAATTAAATAACTGTCATGCCAGTCATTCTGTTGACTTAACGTCTTTAAGTAGGACAGTGTCTGGAAAACCATGTTTACAGGTGTCAGCGCAGTATCTATCACGCAGCTGATTTCATTTTCGAAGTCATGAATTTCAAGTCATATTTTTAAGAAATCCTTATTTCATTTCACGTTTTTTTCAAATCTGACCAGTATTTCTCGCATAACTAATAGCTCCTTTTGTAGGGTTATATTAATACTCTTCTCAATGCAAACACACCACCACCAACGAATGATTACGACAAAAAAAAAAAATATAAGAAGATGGATATTTATTTATTTTAAACTCTGGTCGAAATTTGTGTGGATTAAACGTGCAATGAGTTGGTTATCTGTTTAAATTAGTTTAGGCAATTAACTGCATGGTTTCTTTTGTGGACGATACACCGCTTCGAATTAAATAAGAAGCGACCTTTACAGAAAGCGCGCGGTAAAATCCCATGTTTAGAAATAATTAAAAATCTAAATTACAATATTTAAAGAGAAAGCAACTGCAGCCGCCCTAGCTCGTTTTCTTGCGGGCCCTTTGGTCGAGTTGAAACTTGGAGAGGGCTTTCGTTTTTGTGAAGAGAAGAAAAACCGAGTACCTGAAGAAAAACCCTCGGAGAAAATCGAGAACCAACAACTTTCTCAACCCTCATATGGCAGCAGGTCGAAATCGAGTTTTAACCACTGTCTCACATATCCTGTTTGGATAAATCTGACTAGCAAGATAAGTAGGTTGAATCAGTGGATGTGGTTTTTTTTTTAATTGGAGGTTGTTCTTGGCGTTGTTTGCTTATACTCCCTTTTGGTTGTTTGAGTGGCGAATGCCCGTCTGCATTTTCGACATCGGTTTCTTACTGCGTTTGAGTTGTGGTTGGGGCGTTCGTTTGCGGTGGCACTCGCTTAGCAACTCATTTCCTCTGTCGATCATTAGTATTTTTTATTGCTGGGATACAGGGAGCACACAATCTTGCTGAGTAAGCCAGGGATGAGAGAGTGAGAGAGTCAATAAAGGAAACCCCCCCCCCCCCCGTAAAGAATGAATAGTTTACCTTGTGATCGCTGTTGTCATATCTTAATGCGATAACCTTACAGAGAAAATCGCTACTTACAAGTCCTGGCGTAACACTGTAGGGCTAAACTCGTACATAGGCCTCTTCCGCGCTCAGCAAAAAAAAAACTTGGTGCTTTACTACATAAACATTGATGTTTAGATGTAACACCAAAAAATATCCATTTTTATGGAACTCCAGAAGTTGCATGAACTCGACTAAGTTTCCCACTTTGTCCCTTCGAAAGGATATTGGGGTTCATTTAAGGTTCTGTGCAAAAAGACGTTGTTGCTGTGCTGGCCTTATGGTTTACTGTTCGTGAATGTGGAATTAAAATCAAGGTATCTGTCCGTGGTTATTGGGTTTGGCTATAAAAATGAGTTGTGTGTTTTGGTTCTCACTAACGAGCATAAGCCTAAGCATAAGTCGAGCCAACGTATGCCCAGACGCAGTTGCATGTTGATAATTAGTGCCTTTTTGTTGGCAATTTCCGGCCTAGTAAAAAACGTGCTAATTATCAACCCCCCCCCCCTCCCCCCCCCCATTGTACTGCTTCTTTTCTCCTGTATGTCGGCTTATGGTTATGCTTATCGCGCTAAGTAAGAAACCAGCTGTAACAGCGAAGGGCTCTATTTCTTCGCAAGATCAGAGCGCGCGGCATTAGCATATAGCTAGGTTGTAAATAGGCTTATGTCGTTTTTTGAAAATATCGAAGTTGATCAGCACACCTCCAGACGATTTGCTTGGGGCGTCCATTAAACACTCGTTAAAAATGAAACCTTTGTAGCCCCCATTGTCTAGCTTATTGGCCATTACCATCTCATACAAAGCGCTCACAAATTTCTAACAGATATGCAATCTCACGCTTACAAAATAGTCAATAAAATATTCTGGTACAAACTCTTTGCAGTTTTCCAAAGGGGTGTTCTTATTATCAACTTGACGATAATGAAGTCTGTGAGTTCTTTCAACCAGTTCCTTACCCTTCGTTCACCATAATTCCCTGTTAATAAAGCGCTGTTTGTGACTACATCCGAGAAGAAAACTGGAACACAAAACGCCTCTCTTCCTTGTCAGGGCAAAATTTAGACAGGCCGAAGACATTCATACTCACTTCTTTAATTCAGCTTGTCCAATGGCTATTTTGCGTTTAATGCTTAGAATTTACCTCAAGCAAAGCTCAATGGTTGTGCTCCATGGGACAGCCCTGTTAGTCCTGTGCGTGTCGTCACAATCTCTGCATGAAAGAGAGTAGAGCGTTAGTCAATTAAACTGCGATTATATATGTTCATCTCTCCCCCAAAAATTGATAAAAGGATACGTCGACGTGACGACTATAGCTTTTTGCGGCATTAGAAAATACAGAGCCCTTCAGCCTCCCATGAACAACATTTCAAAGCTGACAAGACCATTTACTATTACAACAGCGCCTCGAGTGCGTAATGGAAAGATCTCCTTTAATTCTCGCACACTCGATCTTGCCGAAGAAATAGAGCCCTCGCTGGTTACAGCGGGTTCTTTACTACGCGCATCAAGCATAACCATAAGCCGACATACAGGAGAAAAGCAGTCAGTAAAAATGTGGATAATTAGCACGTTTTTATTAGGCCGGAAATTGCCAACAAAAAGGCACTAATATCAACATCAACTGCGTCTGCATACGTTGGCTCGACTTAGCTTAGGCTTATGCTCGTAGTGAGAACCAAAACACACAACTCATTTTTATAGCCAAACCCAATAACCACGACAGATACCTGATTTAATTCCACATTCACGACAGTAACATAAGGCCAGCACAGCAACAACTCTTTTGCACAGAACCTAAATGAACCCCAATATCTTCGAAGGGAAAGTGGGAAAATTAGTGAGTTCATGCAACTTCTGGAGTTCCTAAAAATGATATTTTTGGTTTACATCTAAACATCAATGTTATGTAGTAAAGCAACAAGTTTTTTTTTTGTGAGCGCGGAAGAGGCCTATGTACGAGTTTAGCCCTACAGTGTTACGCCGGATTGTAAGTAGCGATTTTCTTTGTAAGGTCGCGTAAGATATGACAACGGGATCCAATGTAAACTATTATTCGTTTTGTCCTTTATTACTCTATCACTGGCTACTCAGCAAGATGTGTGCTCCCTGTATCCCAGCAATAAAAAATACAATGACGACAGAGAAAGAGTTGCTAAGCGAGTGCACCGCAAACGACGCCCAAACACAACTCAACGCAGTAAAAAACAGATGTCGAAAATGCAGACGGGCATTCGCCACTCAAACAACCAAAAGGGAGTATAAGCAAACAACGCCAAGAACACCTCCAATTAAAAAAAAAACCACTCCACTGATTCAACCTACTTATCTTGCTAGTCAGATTTATCCAAACAGGATATGTGAGACAGTGGTTAAAACTCGATTTCGACCTGCTGCCATATGAGGGTTGAGAAAGTTGTTGGTTCTCGATTTTCTCCGAGGGTTTTTCTTCAGGTACTCGGTTTTCTTCTCTTCACAAAACGACCACAGCCCTCTCCAAGTTTCAACTCGACCAAAGGGCCCGCAAGAAACGAGCTAGGGCGGCTGCAGTTGCTTTCTCTTTAAATATTGTAATTTAGATTTTTAATTATTTCTAAACATGGGATTTTACCGCGCGCTTTCTGTAAAGGTCGCTTCTTATTTAATTCGAAGCGGTGTATCGTCCACAAAGAAACCATTGCAGTTAATTGCCTAAACTAATTTAAACAGATAACCAACTCATTGCCACGTTTAATCCACACAAATTTCGGACCAGAGTTTAAAATAAATAAATATCCATCTTCTTATATTTTTTTTTTTTGTCGTAATCATTCGTTGGTGGTGGTGGTGTTTGCATTGAAGAAGAGTATTAATATAACCCTACAAAAGGAGCTATTAGTTATGCGAGAAATTACTGGTCAGATTTGAAAAAAACGTGAAATGAAATAAAGGATTTCTTAAAAATATGACTTGAAATTCATGACTTCGAAAATGAAATCAGCTGCGTGATAGATACTGCGCTGACACCTGTAAACATGTGTTTCCATGATCACTGTCCTACTTAAAGACGTTAAGTCAACAGAATGACTGGGCATGACAGTTATTTAATTGCCTTTTAGTAGATATGCAAAATGGAATACCGGACAATTATCACCTGCAGTTAGTCTTCGACGCGACTCGGAAAGAAAGCTTTTAACACGAGAGGCTCGAGTTTATGTTTTGTGCCACCAACGGGCAATTGATCTCAATATTGCACTCCTGCTCAAATTCATTGCAGTTATATTATTTGTTTCTTGACGTAACAGTGTTTTTTGGTTAGCTTTTCTCCAGCTAAAAAGGAAGGCTTTTCAAATGTTTCCGCGGAGTCCTTATTTTAAGTCTTCTTTTGGGTGAGTATGAAGCAAATCTATTTTAATTTTAGGTTAGTTATTATTGCAGGAGATGGGTTAGGTAAACAATCATTCATATTTCTCCCCGTTCGGGATCTCTCTTCATCTTTCCTTAACAAAGTGTCACACAGACCGTGAATCAGTTACTTATTTGTACAGTTAACGTTTTGTAGTAAACCATTGAAGAATATTGCAGCTGGCATGAAGCTAGTGAGGTTGTTAATGTTTCTCCCATGTTCCGCCTTCTAGAATAATCAATTGGACTTTCACTTTGCAAATAAACAATGGAGAGGCACAATGCTTCGAAAAATAACACCAAATAGGCTTTTACGCCTGAAAAAGAAATGCAATGAGGAATTTCTCCAGCCATTTTTAACTTAATTATTCGATGCGTTAAACGTCGAAGTCGCCCATTTGGAAAATGTTTCAAAATTTATCAATATGTTTTTTTCTTCTAATCGTGACCAAATCACGCACCTTTTAACTAGCACACGGTAAATGACAGACGGTTCGTAACTTACCATGCAATTAACTGGTATTTACATTTATATAAAGAACATGCAAATTTTTTAAATTAAACTACTTACGCAACTGCATTGAGCCTTATCATCAACCATTTTAGAAGTCTACTTTCCAAAATACTGATCAAGTATCGATTGTTTTTTTCGTCAAGAACTAAACTTATGTGAGCCAGCCACTTTTGATTTCAATGTAGATCAAAGCTAATGGAAATTTTAATTTATTACATCTAGCTAATTTATGTTGGTTTCATGTGTTATTTTTTCTGCAATTATGGGAGCCAACAACACAATATTCCTTTAGTCTGTTAGTTTGAGAAATGTTGTATTTCAGCTATTTCCTCTACTCTTGGCTGAGGGTGTAAGCACTACTTTCTGAATCCTAAAGCCGGATTCATTTTTTCAATTTAGATTGCCCGAACAGTTTGGCTCTTTGAGGCAAACAAGTTCCGAGAGATTGTATTGCTTTACAAGCCATGACTCAGATATGCTCGCACAATTTTTTTTCCATTTTTCGTTCTCTGATAATCTTGTTCTCGAATTGACATCCACAAGTTTACAATGAAACTCAGAAAACCAATATTATTTTTTCTCTCACAGACATCGTAATTTTCAGTCGATGAACGTTTTGAGCACTAATTTATTAAGAACAGTTGGAATCATACACGTTATAGAAAACACCGTTCCGAACTTTGCTGTTTATCTTAGTTTGGCATTGTTGTTTTGTGGCCTTTTCATTCTTTCCCTCGTTTGTTGTTGATGTTTGTTGTTTCTTTTTTACTTTAAATGTCTTTATTATTTCTTTAGCGTGTTTTTCTTTCGGGCTACTGATGACGCAGCGTTAAGAAAGGCCAACGCAGTCGTCTGTTTCGTTCTTCGCTCAAGTCATGCAAGGCCCTATATCGGTTTTGTTTTCCTTTCATCTCCCACCTGCACATGTATTTGCCCACGTAATGACGATTCACAGATGTCTGAATTATATAACTGTGGACTAATATATACCGTATTGATAACGTTATTATTTACTTCTCATTAACGAAGGGAGAGGACTGTACCGGAAGAATATCGTCAGAAAAGTTTCTTGTTTAACTCGGTCCGTACCGGCGATATTTTACGTTTGCGGTAGTGATAGTTGAAAACAATTATCAAAAACTGGATGATGAGATTACATGCAATTCAAGAGTTTTCAATGGCGTAACCATCACGGTATTTGAGCCAGTACGAGTAATGTATTGTTTTGGAGTGTTTTAATTTTCAATTAATTTTAGTTTTCTATATTTTGCGTCTCTTTTGATAAAGCATTTAATCCACTCACGCTTGTTGAATATATAAATGAGATGGTTTTAGCTAATTCGGCGCTTCGCGCGTCGTTGCAATTGACTGTCTACCCTCTTACATCCAACGTGCGCTCGTGGAATACATCTTGTTTTCGCCAGCCGTTAACAACGTTTAAAATGGCTGTAGGCTTTAAGAGAAATACGACCCCAGCTATTGTCCAAAGGTAGCTCGCCTTATGTTGTCACTTAGCTCTATATGGCTCTAGCCATAAATTAATAATTATGTTCTGTTTGTTTTGTAGTAATTGAGAGCTCTGAAAACACATTTGAAGGTGGGTTTCTTTCTCGATAAAAGAGCAAAGCAAATTTGAAAGCCTCCAACACCCTCATAGGTCACAGTGATAAGCATCGTCACTCTCAATTGTTCAAAAGTTGTAAAAATGAAAGTTACCGAGGCTCAAGGAACCTGCGAGCCTGACATCTGTCTAGAGAGCTTCTTGAGAATCTTTCATTGTGAAATTCACGAATTTATCTAGATGCAGAGGCGAATTAGCTGCCGTAATGTCAAATTTAAATAAAGCACTTTCTAACTGAAGGAGAAATATCTAACCTCCGCCTCAAATTGCCTCCAGCCAGTTGAACAATAACAACAAATAGCTTTAGTTTGGTAAACATATACACTGTCAGTGTCGCAAAAGCTGTTGTAAGCCAAAATAGTAATGATTAGTATATACTAAAACAGTAGATAGCGTTGAAGGCGCCCTCTGATTGGCTAGTCAAACTCAGAATATCCTTTGCTATTTACCTCCGAGCAACTCGAGAAAAAATGGCTTCTCGGTTTGCATCCGCGACAAGTGAAGAAATCATCCAAATTTATTTTCTGTGCTGTATATAATCTAACTGATAAGTCAGGTAAATATCCACTACTAGCCACCTCCACTTCGGTGAATAGTTATTAATTATCCTGAATATACACCAAGGTTCAGTATCGGTTTAATTGGAAAGAAGGATATTACGCATATCAAAGCAATATGAAATGAACTTTGTTAACTGAATATTGATTTGAAGAATTCATAATCTTTCAGGTGGCTTGTAATGGAGAGGGCTGCATAAACTTCGGAACACTATTTTCTATTTTTCTCAATGAAATTCAGCTTTTTGAATAGGGTACTTGATGCAATACATCAGAAAGTGAGATTCGTCGATCTTCAATTAGATTAGGTTTACTAATAGGGCGTTAGCCCTTGGAATTTGCCAGTGATCATATCTACCAGGTTCAATCCTTAGCTTGTGATTTCATCTCCTAAATTTCAATACTTCTTTTCTTTCCCTTGGCTTACCTGTTACGCCTTAAGGTGGCTCAAAACAGTTTCCAACACTTTCCAAGACGTATATTTTGATGGGTCATTATTACCACTCTTTATCAGTTGATGCTACAATCATGGTATCAAAACACTGCCCAATCATTGGTGAACACGTTGGTATTATTTTCGTGACACAATAGGTTACCATAGCAACACTATGACCTGCTAAAAGTGCCCTTAATTTTAGCTTTAAGCGCTCATATTTCAAAAACGGCACGGTGAAATTTTTTCTTATAATAGAATTTTGATAAGCAGAATGAGATGCAACTTTTGACAAAGTTTAAAAAAAATTCTGCATGTGGGGTTCAGAGCCACCTTAAATTTTCGAAAATTTAAGGTGGCTCTGCATGTGCTACTGTATGTTGAAAGCATAAAATAACTTTTGTTGTTTGATTTTAACGTTAGTTAAGTTCGTAAGAACAAAACAACAGGCAGCTAACAGTAAGAGGCGGCTGCATTTTTCAGACCATCTATAAACAGAATTACTGAGATTTATTTTTCGTTTTACCAATATACAGGTGACCAGTGTTCCTCTTATGAGACATCGGACGCCTTCTTAGGAAATTGTCAGCGGCTTGTGATCAACAGAAGTGATGTGAAACGCTGGTTTACACTGAAATTCCGCTATTATCGGCACTTTTACT
>JAHPZR010004192.1:50000-55531 GCA_019787425.1 Platygyra sinensis
AACCCTTTTGACTTTTTGCTGCGGCTTGTTTTGAAGGGACAAACGAGGTGTTCCAAAGACTATGATAGCCCTCGAGGTCTTTGTTCAATTCAATTCAGTTTATTCACACTTATTCACACAATGTTAATTTACAAGAATGGAAAAGAAAGGTAAAAAGAACAAAGGAAAAGTAGGTACATGTGAACTAGGTATTAATTTAGTTGATAAAAAGTGTTGTTTTTTGTCACTGACTTGTATATTACGGTAAGACGTTTCGGCTAACTCTTAAGCCTTCATCAGTTGAAAAAAAACCGCTTCAGGTATTAATTTGCATTAGTAGAATTCTACTAGTATACTAATGCAAATGTTGTAATCTGATTGGCTGAGCCTTTGCACACTATCAGCCATTAGTGTGCAGTGGCTGGAACTCGTGTACGAAATGGCGACGTTTTTCGTTTTGCTAAAGTTCTGGAGGAAAATTTTGATGAAAATGGATAATTAAAATCCTGAGAAGACTAAACGAAGGACATTTACGGTTTCTTGACTTAAAAGAAATTGAAATGATCGAAGAAAATGATGCGCGCACGTACAAACTTCATCATCTAAATGCCAATTCAATCAGGGCGATCTTTTTAAGGCGCAACGTTTAATAATACGTCGAGAAATAATTGGAAACCGTTATTTGGAGTAAACTTTAGAAAGAATTCTACTAAAACAATTAGATTATTCGCTCTTGATTTCTATGAGGTGATAGTTGATGAGGCCTTCGGCCTCATCAACTATCACCTCATAGAAATCTCGAGCTCATAATCTCATTGTTAAATAGTAAGTAGTGGCCAAAGGAGCAGAGCTTTCGAGTTGGCCACTACCACAGTGCAGTTAAGAGGTGGTTATTTACAGAATATACATAAGATAATCACTATTAAGGCAGAGAACTAGGTAAAATAGATAAATTAATCACTTGATAGAGCTAGACAGAATATACATAAGGTAATCACAAACTTTTATGATTTTAATTTCTGAGAGTTTAATACTGGTCTACTTCGAATTCAGGCTGTCTTCACGGACCGCCATGTTTTTTTTATTATTTGCCGGCGTGTGTCTGGACTTCGCGAATGCCAATCAAAAGCCTTGAATTCAAATTTGTTGCGAGAGAAGTTGAAGCTTCAGTGGTAATACGAGCAGCAAAACTAAAATTTGTTGCAGAAAGTAGAACTCGATTCCACTTTGTGCAACATGTTTCCTCAACTTGCAACATTGTATTTTGTTGCGAGACAAGTTGGTCAAAACGTGATAATACGAGCAACAGAGGGTTTCAACTTGCAATGCAACAACGTTGCAAGACAAGTTGAAGAAAGATTTTGCCTGTATTACCGTATCTTTTCTGTGACATTCGTTTAAATAAGAGAGGATGAATTGAAGAATGGTAAGACATAATCCACCGTAATAACTACTTAATAACTGAGAGTGAGGTCGTTACAGGAAAATCTCAACTGAGGCCTTGCCGTATTGACCGAGCGATAGCATGACGGGAGAATAATGCCCTGGCGTTAAGCTGCACTTAGCCAATCAGAGCGCGCGTTACATCGTCTACAAACACTAGTTATATAATAAACCTATGATAAACCCCGTTTTTAGATCAATCCGGTTGGAAATCCGAGGGGAGTCTAGAAGTAGCCAATCTTATTACTCACGCGGACAGTCCATACAGCTTAACACGTGTTCTTATCTTCCACGAAAACATCCACGCAACGCACTTCGTAGCATTATCTGCTGAGGGACTGGGCTCGTGTCTAAAAATAACTAACTTTAGATGGATTGTATCTGGGGCAAGAACTTCATGCTAGCCCACATATAGAGCACACTCCAATATTGACTTATCCATATATATCCGTATATGGAATGTCTTATCCATATATGGATATGTGGGCTAGCATGAAGTTCTGACCGTATTTGGAATAAGTTCTTTCTCACTCATCATCCTCTCTTGGTTTAACAAATGCGATTGAAAGGAAATTACTCAAGAGATGGGGTAATTTAGCTATCCTCTAATTCAATAACAAAATGTTCCTTAGTCCAAAATAAGAAACATTTTTCTATCTTTACCTCCCCGTAAAAGGCTTTTTACCGTCCTTCCAGACTGTTTGTTATTTTTCGAGTCACGATTTCTATTTATCAGCTTATAAAGCCGTGGCACTTATTTAAATTTCTCCGAACTCTAAAGGGCATGATTTCTCGGAGAGTTTTAACGACAGTTGGCTGTGTGCAGGCATCTTTTTTTTTCTTGTTTATGTTACGCAGACAGACAAGAAAGCCCTGGAAATTCTCACATACCTGGGTCTGACGCTTTCTTCGATTGGAATCAGCTTGACAATTCTTGGCTACGTTTTTCTCACGTAGGTATATTTGATATGTTGTAACCATTTCAATAACATCTAGATAGCATTGAAGAGCACAGCGGCTTCCCGCGCCCACTAAACGTGGATCCTGTTGGCGGAAGCGCCAATAGGGTCGACTTCCTTCCTCGAGCTAAAAGTGTAGTCGAGATCATTAACACAACTCGCTGCTACAAAATGAAACTAAAAGTCACGCTTCCAAAGTAATGACGCGCAATCTGTAACCTATATTCGGATTTCTTCTCTGTAATTAGCACACAGCTGTCGCAAATTTATGATAGCCAACTTAAATCGAAATATTCTGACTGTTAAAATAATGACTTATACTTCATTTGTTGAATTATTGATTTCTTTGTAATCAGAGACATGAAGGCACCTTTATCACAGATCCGAGTAAGTCTTGTGACGTCACTTGGTGCAGGGCAAACTATATTTCTTGCCGGAATTGGTGCTACTGAAAGCAAGGTAAAACTTCTGATTCAGTTGCCAATCCAAGCCACATCTAGATTTACTTAGTTAGTTCATAGTTAATAGTGGGGAATGGTTATAAAACTCGTGAAAGTTCTTTGTTGGATGTTACTGTTCGGTTTTCTGGCCTTGACCGTACACAAAACACAATAGTTGTTTACCACTGATCGAGGAACTAACCAATGGAAACGTTTTGGTTACGTAATTCATGCATAGTGTATGAGGGCAAAACAAAACATTGTGCAGGGTCGCGGACCTTCCAACATAAATCTTGCCATCTTTCTTCGCTCCTTTGATGTTCCCGGGCTTCATAACCAGTCCCCTCTATTAACTATGGTTACTTTCATACAACCTATATTTAATTTACTCTCCTCTTATTGGTAACTTACCGTATACCTTACAGGGAGCGTGTGTTACAGTAGCAGCTCTTGTACAGTATTTCCTCATGGCAGCTTTCTGTTGGATGCTCGTGGAGGGATTCTACCTTTACTTGTTTGTTGTTAAAGTTTACAACGTTAGCAACAAACTGAAGACTTGCCATGCGATGTCATGGGGTAAGCTGGGCAATGTGTAATTCAGTAATTACAAACTGTCCTCAGCTGAATTTCAAACTTTAATGTCAATCAAATACTGTGCCAAGTTTTGTAATGTACTTTAAGGTTATCCTGTATTATTATATACTAAAACAGTGGATAGTGTTTAACGCGATCGCTGATTGGCTCGTTCAACTCCGAATATCCTGTGCTATTCACCTCCGAGCAACTCGAGTAGTAGATAATGTTGGGAATTAGCCGGATCAGTGTATAGGTATTGGTATAGGTATAGGTATCGGCCGTCGAGTCAACGACGTCACCTATTGTTAAAACGTAGGGGAAAAACGCGTTCCTGCATACTAATGTGCATTTCCTGCATACTAATTCGGTATAGGTTTACTAATAAGCGTCACTCTAGTACAATACAAACAATAAACTTGCCTGGGCTTGCCCGTTAATAATGAACCCTGATTGGAAAATCTTATGTGTTAAAATTATCAAAGCGCGAATTTCAACGAAAGCGCTATCGTTCTTGTAATCGCTTTGCTGCGAAAGTCTATCTCCGAGACTTTCAGTTTATTCGAAACGTTTATCGTGAAGATGGCTTTTTTTTCACTAGCGTCCATGTTTTTCAAACTGCTTTGAGCGCTTGTTTAACTGTCCGTGATTTGGAAACGCTGACAACCACAAATTTTTGAAAGCGTAATAACGTTCTCTAGCTTTCTCAGTTTGAAACCGTTTTCCGATTTTCGAAACCGGGCTCTTTTAACCCCGATTGGTTCATGAAAATACCTGTTAAGTTTTTATCTGAACTCTCAGCTTTGCTGACGAGAGAGAAATTTAAATTCTTAGCTAACTGCTCGAGTTTTCCGCTTCATTAGTCACTCATTTTGCAATTACGCAGTGCCTCTTACTTTTAACCCTAGATTTGCATACAAACTCGAACGGAAAAACCCATGGGACAGCTCTATCATTGAAATTACAACAATAGCACTTCGGAGCGCTTAATTTAAACACGCGACAATAAATATTTTTGAACAGCACGTTTTCTTAAGAGACTTTATTGCTTGTTAATAGAGAGATTTGAAATAAATAAAAAATACATTTAATGACAACGAAAGCTCCAACAACTACAAAGTGTTTAACACAAAGTAAATCAGGAAATTAGGATGCAATGAACAATAAGACTGAAGTCCCCTTAACAAAGAAATAAACTGCAATAGAACAACACACTAGATATCGGTTTGAAATACATTTTTATTGAGAACAAAACACAGTAGTTCTAGTCTTCATCTTGTGAAATGGGTTGCTTCACAAACAATCGATTAAGCAAGAATTTCCGCTTATCAATGGCTAGTTCTGTCGATTCTAACCAATCAAATCCATCTGTATCTTTCAGATCTTTTTGGGTTTCCATCACTTTTTGGAAGGTGTAATCTTTCTTCATCGCTCGCATCCACTGCAAATACTCTAAAAATACTTTTCTCAGTTCTTTTCTGTAGAGAGGAAGGAGAGCGTTCTGCGCTTTAAGGTGAGCTACATTTTCCGAATTTCCGTTCCTTTCGTACTCGTCGACCAAAGCATTGAACTGAACCTCGCGGCGTTCCTGCGCTTCATCTAATACGCGCGACCAAGGGTTTAAGCGCTCTGTCACTTCTTGGGAAGAATCCGTTTCTTGGCTAGATTGAGAGTCTTCATTGTCTTCGTAATATCCATTACCTCGTTGAAGAAGGCAGTAATTATAACTGTCGCTCCAAGACATTTTTTTGGGTTTCAACAGCACGAACTTTGACAACAAACTGAACGGCAAGTGGAACGCCGCCTTTAAAACCAACAGTGAAAATGTGAAGCTTATGGGACGCGGTTTAGTGTGACAAGCTACTGTTACTACAGGCGGGGTTACTAAACTCTCTTCTCTGTGTTCGGCCCTTTATCGTCTCCATACAAAGTGAGCCACTCAGGAACTGAATCTGCTGTTGTTTTATAATGTTTGATGTTATTGGCTGCTTTCCTAACGCCCCTTGGTAGAGATTTCTGTGATTTCTTTACTCCTCTTGGTTGAGATTTCAGGGATTTCTTTACTCCTCTTGGTGTTGATAAGTGATGGACTATTGCATCCTTTTCCTCTTCCTGCCCTGTAGAGGTGTTTCACTTG
>JAHPZR010004196.1:0-7500 GCA_019787425.1 Platygyra sinensis
AAGTTCAACGTTTGAACAGGGCCAAAGGGTCTTACTATCGGGTAAAATCTACCTACATGCATGCTTGTACAATTTGAAAATAATCGAAATTAAAACCGACCTCGGACTGCCCATAAGGGTGGTCGTCGTTCCATTTTGGCAATCCTGACCTCCAAATTCGACAAAAATACTCCGCTGCGCGTCTAATTTTCAGCTCTCTTCTCGGTGTTTGGATATCCTGATGAAAACCTGTCTCTCGTGTTTGATAAACTATTCCTACTTCATGACGCACTGCTATGTTAGCCTGCTCTAATGCTTTAACAATATATCAGTGATTTGGTCGCGAGTTTTCAATTTAAATTTGAAGAAACGTCCCTTTCATACGATCCTGTTGAAAAATGACACAGGGTAGTCAATTTAATTTAACGAAACGTTTCTGTTGGTAAGTTCCGGCTACTTGATGAAGATTCTACACTCTTAAATAAGGTGTGTTTCCCTAGCACACCTTGTGAGTTTCCAAACACATCAAGGTGTGTCAGTAGTGGTGACACACCTTTTCACTGTTCTGTTTCACGGTTTAAGAAAACACACCAATGTGTGTTTATTGATAACACACCTTAACTGTATCAATAAATAATATTTATACGTGTTTTATGTGTATTTACACATATAACTGTCAACCCATCTAGAAGCATCTAAGGAAAACTTTGTATTGTCATAAATGCATAAAATTATGAGATTAAAAATTTCCCATAGGCATCCTCTGCAGAGGAGAGAGCTTTAAACTTTTACAAACAAGTTGAGCAAGACCAAAATCATGTTTTTCACATTTGTCTACAAAATGCAGTACAGTAATCTCGGATTCGTATTTTTTGCCACTTACATTGATTGCCCGGCCTCAACCTAAGGGTTGTTAAAGCAAACCATACTGAACTTCCACAATATTATCATCAATTTGCCATTTTTTATTTATTCCTTTGGTTGCAATTTGTTTTTGTGATTTCTTAAGAGGATTCACTCATTAGGGACTGTTCACTTTGTATCGGGTTGGAAGCCAGCTTGCGGTATTTGATAGAGAGTCCTTCACCCCCTTATTCTTCAAATAATTTTCCTGCCCCCCTCCCCCCACTTGTAGCCTAAATTTTTGGAATGATCTCCCCCATGAAAAATAAAATTGTTGTATTCTGAAAAATATAGGAGAAGAATATGCCAATTTCATTTCAGTTTAAGCAGTTGTAACATTGCACCAGTTGTAAAAGACAAAGATTAGAGCCCCTTAAACAGATGCCTTTCACCTAGACAAGGTAAAATGCTTCTGCCCTTAATCATAGCTGACATTGCCTTGACTGTTTGATGAAAGGGAGTTGCATGGTCTTTGGCGAAGGTTTGAGTGTATTTAAAATGTTCAAAGTAGGGGGCTCTAGGGGCATGCTTCCCCGGGAAAAATTGAATGTTCAGGATTTCAGGAATGTTATTCTATCAGGCATTTTGGCAGAAATAAACATAGCTATATTTAGCAACCAAATTATTGAGTGGTTTAGTTCCTGCTTCAGGGTACGCAGCATAGTAAGGGTAGTCCAAGAAAAGTTTGAAGTTTGGGAACCTCAGGAACACTAATTTAGGCATTCTGGAAGACTTTTTTCACTATATAGATGCTATCATTAAATTGCCAGCAAAAAAAAATTAAATTTCTGTATTTAAGTTAAAAGAGACAAAAGCTGACATTTCATTTGTGGAAGTAAAGCTAGCAACCAATGCAATAGTTATCAGTTTTGTCATAATTAGCTTTCTGGATATCACTTCTCAGGGTTCCCTTTTTTGAGGTTTCTGTTCTGCACTCTTGCCATTTGAATAAAAGCAGGACATGTAATTTCCAGCCCCACAAAAATGTGCATTAATTATAAAAATACTAATAAATATTTGAAATATCAGTCATTTTCAAGACTTGTGTTATCTTTGAAGTCACAACACAAAGGTCAAGTTGCTATTCCGATTGGCAAATATTTTCAGCACCTTGAATTGCCACTATTTGTCTTTGTCACATTCAATTTACACGATGAAAATTATGCACACACACACACCGAAAAAGCAATTCATTTGTTTTAGTTTGGTTATAACTTTCCTCAACACAATCGTGATCGTCTCTTTGCCAGCCTATTGGACACTTATAAACAGAATAACAATTTGATGGTGAAAAAAGTTCTGGCATTTTCCCAAAAGCATGGATTTGTGGTAGCCCTGGATACAATTGCCAACTTGAAACAGGAGTATTTGGAGACTAAGCAGGGCCGTAGCCAGAAAAAAAATTAATAGGCAATGTTTATGAATAACTTATGACTGAGGCAATCAGTACATGGTTGAGTTCTCTTCCTAGGTATTAGGTACTATAAACAACAAAAGCCAAAGAAATGACCGAGGCAAGTGCCTCGGTTGGCCTGTTACTAGCTACGGCGCTGCTAAGAAACAACTCTGAACAAGTAAGTACACTATACTATAGAGCTAGAAAATGACATATTTGACAATCAAAAGGTTTGATGCTAACCTTGACGACATGATGGCTTCTTACCAAACAAGTTGTCGCTCGTTTGGTTTACCAACTCCGAAAAAACTTTCGAGAATGACTCGAGAAAGGGACTAAATTCTTGCTTCAACACGAACAAGTTCTCTTCAAACATAATTATTTTCATTACTTTAACCAGGCAGATTTTTTTCTTTTTTCTCGTCCTCGTAACATCGATTGCTACGATCTGCTTCGCAATAATGTTCCTAACATCGATCCTAACATTTTTTCTTTGCCATTTCTCCTCGCTTAATTACTACGTAAGCTTACATTCCAGATCTAACACGAAACCATCGACCGTAGTACAATATCGCCATCTTTGCAACTGTCGTAAATTAGTCTAACTTCCTAGCTTTTTAATACCTTCCTTACATATTCATACCACGTAACCTGAAGCACCGCGTATTTGTCCCGAGAGAACTTATTCTTTTCACTAAATAAATCAACTAATCTCTCACTTGACCATTTTTATTACGGACGTCCAGAGACTGCTACAACATTTTATCAATTCAAACTCGCTGTTACAAGAATCCAGATAAACCTTGGAGACTCCTGCCAACTCACAAGAAACTCTTTCAAGTACAACTTCCTCTCTCAATGCTTTTCCCGACACACAAATCTTTGTTATTTTCATGACCGACAGCTTCTTCGCCTGAGACGCCATTTTGAACAGGTTTGTTTTGCGAGAGATTCACGCGAAGAGTTCGCGAAGAGCGCGCTTTCAGAGTTTCCTTATATGGGCAAAAATTGGCAAGTGATTTTCATTGGTCGGGAATAATCCGCAGCATGGTTTCAAACCTATAGGGAGACTTTTGTCTGATTGGTTGATTTGTCACCCTAGTACTCAGACTCTTTTTGAGCGCGCGCTGCCGAAAATCTTAAAAACAAAGATGGCGTCCGAAAGGGCGATTTCATGTTGACTGTGCTTTGTTGCTTGTTCTGGAGTTTCAGGAAAATGTTGGAGGTTTTTTTTACTTTGTCCTTCTTTTCAGAATGGCTGGAAAATGTTGGGTGATAAAGCTCAAACGTTTCGTAGGTTACCGATTTCGCTTTTACTGGCAAGCAACTGTTTCCCTCGTTGCTTAACCTGCTTCTTGTTGCCGTTTGTATGGTGGAAAAATATTCCACAACAGGTGCCAAAAACAAGTTCCTACCGCACGTATGTAACGTTTAGAGAAAAGGTGTAGAAAGTGCTGTATTAAGTTAATTATATAACAAGACGGTTATAGTGAAAAGGAATATCTTTTTAAATTATTGATTCAATACGGGTATCAATCTGAAGTAATTGATAAAAATCACTTCAATTGGCTTCCTAGCGTTGTTAACTTTTTAGTTATTTTAGGAAGCCAACACCCTTTTAGTTTGAATTTTTATTTCATGCTAATTTAATTTTTTTCAAGAATAAGGGTGAATAAAGTTGTTGTTGTCCTTGAAAATCAATGTGATCTTACTGAATCTTCCATTCTTTTGTTTTCTATACCTTGTTTTTTTTCCTCCTTTCTTTTTCTTCTACCAGAATAGTGTAAATAAAGGTTGTTGTTGTTGTTTGAAATTACTCTCCCCACTCTGAATTTTTCTGTTTTTATAGACATTTGCAAGATCGGAAAGTTACATCAAAAATGGCATTGATGTACACATAAAGTGAGGGAAAGCTTTTGAGCTGTTGTACTAACCAATTTCAAGCATCCCTTTGATTTAGTAATTAAAATTATCATTCCATTATACAATACAATTAGGACTATTGTGTTTGAAAGCAGAAACTCTATGGATAGCACTTTACCTTTCCTTATTCAGAGAAACATTTCACACAATATTGCTTGTAGGTACTGTTGTTGCTTTCAAGAATATATATTGTTTAGTTGCTTGCTGGTTTTGTATGTGTAGTAACAATGATAAATGGATGTGATGTAACCCAATAATGTTCAAGTGCAGGTGATAGATTTATAACACAGTCATTGTGTGAAAAACAAAAAAGTGTCATGCAACAAACTGTAACCATTGTGAATCAAAACAGTCACCACCGCAATTTTCCCTTTCGTAAACAAGCGACACTTAGAAAACTCCAAAAAAGTGGTAACCCTACAATGGATTGACATCTCGTCCGTGCTATAGAAACAGAGATATGCTCAGATGGCAGTTTGGACCACCATCCAATTGAGTTTATAACATTCTTCTGAGATTAGCGAGCCATATGAGAAGACAATGTTGTTTTGCAAAACTGAGCATTGTATAATGACCACTTAGTATTGAAATGGTTCTTTTCAGAACCATTCGAACCACCCTTTTCAGAGCCATGAAAAGAAACAAAACATGTAGACAATGTAGTCAATAGTCCAATGTCAAAGTTGGAATGGCCACAAAGAGAAACCTTTTGTCTCCCTCATGACAAGTAGGCTTTTGTACATTATGCTAGCATTTTTTCAAGTACTTTAATGAGACAGAAGCATCGAGCATTATTCAAGCATTCTAATGACAGAATATAGAAATAAAAATTATCTTCAAGAAAATGAAGACTAAACTTAACCTCTTCACTTAAGTATCACTGAAAGGGGACAAAGGATTAACACAACAACAGAACATTTTGAGAATTATATTCTGGTGTATTAAAACTTTAACATGTGTTGTTGTTAACTTGTTATACTAAGTATACGTTCTTGTTAAGCACTCTGAACTGTTAATTGTGTTGAGACGTTAAAATTATTCTGAAAATTTAAAACCCCTATGTATAAGCATTAACCTAACATTTTAGTGACATTTTTGGTTGAAACCGAGCATTTCAGTGGAAAAAATGGGGTAGGGACAAAACGTGGGGTAGGCCATGGGGTAGGCCATGGGGTAGGCCATGGGGTAGGCCATGGGGTAGGCCATGGAGTAGGCCATGGCCTACCGGTGGTTAATAAAGTAAAAAAATAGTAATAAAAAAATTGATAAAAATTAAAATAAATGAATAAACAACTCGGCCCGGGCGTCTAAGTGACCCTTAGAGAAAAAAAACCGGCTGCAAGCAGACTTTTTACAATAACTACAGAACTTCACGCGCGCTCATTGGCTAATTCGTATTGTCAATATGCGGACAGACACATAAAATTACAACTCATGCGACGCTTCAGCGAGCGAGAGCGGGCAATTCGACAATTTGTTATCGTAAAAAACAAAATTGATGTCAGTTTTTTATGCATCTGTCCTGTTATTGACAATGAATTTCGTCATGACATTGTCAAAGTAGTCTGCTTTGACAATGTTATGACGAAATTCATGATCAATAACAGGACAGATGCATAAAAAACTGACGTCAATTTGTTAAATTTCGCGAGCGTAACATGAAACCATTTCAATTTTTTGATGCCTGAAATCGCCGGATTCATTTCTCCCATCCACTTACAAAGGAAATCTTGAATGGAAGTGCACGAATAATACTATTGATATGAAAAAAAAGGAAAATCTCAATTAACCACTCTGGAATTGCTCTCCACGAGTTCTGGCCGTCAAAGCGGCAAATTAAACAAGTTACTGACTCCTTACATGGCAAGCTGGAAATATTTGTAATCATCACACAAACTCATTTCTTGCCAATTGTATGTAGACAGAGCCAAAGTAAGAATATAAATTCATTGATTCGAATCTTGAAGATTAATATCACGATTTTATAATTGAAATAACATCAGTACTCTTTTTTCGCACTCGCATTCCATTTTTTCAAAACGCACAAATATCTCCCACACCAGCGCAATCAAACACAGATAAGTGAATAGCCATAAATGGATATATGATGACGTCATGAGAAATGGCAATATGGCCGCCAAAGCTAGGCACACTATACAAAGTTCCTTCCGAGCTCTTTTCGGGGCTTAAAAGTAGCCTTTTCCCACAAGGCTTTGCACACAATACAATTGAACAATGAAGTTTTGGTTGAGTGCGAAAAAAATGGCGGCTTGCGAAGCGTCTTCGAGTTTCGAGGCGAAAACCTCACTGTTTTGTGCTATTTTTGGTCTGGTTTTTACACGACAAGACGCCAAATAGATGGAAAAATCAGGTATGCTGCAATTTTTTCCCTCTTTGAAAAAAATATGTCGTTAATGTCTATAAAATTTGCGTTCATTTGGTGGTATTTTTGTATTGGTCCACGACTGCGTCGCTTGGTCCAAGGGTTTTAAAGATGAAATACTGTAGTTTCGCCACATGCGTTTGTTATTGACCGATCGTGCTGACCATGCTGTGGACCTGATTTCAAGCTGTGTTTACTTTATTCCCCGACAGGCAATGGAAAAGCACCGCGATTTCCTCAAGAAACACTGTACAGTAGATTGTGTGGTAAAAATCTAAAAAGGAATGGCAGAGATCACGGGAAGGAATTATTCTGAATTATTCGAAGCGGTTCTCAGTGAAAAGGTTCACGTTAACATAACAGCAAATGATACTAGTAATGTACATCCCGAAAAGATGTGTGCAGCATGCAATGCAAAGTTATATCCATTAAGTACTTTGAATGAAGAAGATGAGGCTGTGGTACACATGTAGGGATCAAAAAAGGTTGAAAGTGCTTTTAGTGCTCAGTATACATGCCAGCTTGATACAGCTGTAGTAGTTCAGGAACAGCTGCAAAGCCAAGTTTCAGTGGAAGGTCAATAGTTTTGTAGTTATCAAAACATTTCTATGTGGGCCCTTAGCAGTATGGAAGAAGTTATTTGTTGAATCTGGCCAAATTGTACTTGCAAATATTAATAGCTAGCTTTTTTTGCTAGTAATGTTTCTGAAATTCGAAATACACCTCAGTGTACTTTGCAGTCCTGGTCACTTCAGTTAGCATGAAGTCTTTCCTTTTCAATTGCTTATTGTGTTAGAGTGGGTGTGTGGTTAGTGTTGTGTTTTCATTGATATATTTCAGAAAGTCATGAACAACATTATTTTCCAGGCACAAAATTAGGCCCTGTTTACAAGCAGGTAGCAGGTAACCCTAGTGC